>JAFBJW010000134.1:810342-855682 GCA_016785235.1 Pseudorhombus dupliciocellatus | reverse complement strand
GCAAACAAACAACATTTACGGCATTAGACATGCTACCCTATGATGTTTTCATTGATTTCAGGGCAAAAAAAAAAATGTTTTTTTCAAAAAAAAACGACATACTAACCTATGACTTTTTTGTCGATTTTTGAGATGATTTTTTTTGCAAACAAACAACATTTACGGCATAAGACATGCTACCCTCTGATGTTTTCATCGATTTCAGGGCAAAAAAAAAAAAATGTTTTTTTTGAAAAAAACGACATACTAACCTATGACTTTTTGTATCTGTATATATATATTTCATCAGAAGTAGAGTGGTAGCTGTGTATTGGCAGTGCCCCTCAGATGCTAGATTAGAAAGGTTTGCCTTCCCTTGAACATTGTTTTTGACTTATGAACTCAACTGTTGCAAAGTATGTTTCCCTTGTTTTCTCTGCACGAGATGGTGAATCAAATGATTCTATGTCAGTGTTAGAGGTGATACTCACTGGAATTCCTCTTGGTCCTACCGGGCCTGGAGGTCCCATCTCTCCCTGACAACAAAATATAAGAAATAAACAGTGGCACAGGTCAACCATTATATATGTGTGTCTGTGTGTGTATGACCTTTGTGCCTTACCCGCAGCCCTGGTTTACCGTCTTTACCATCCATTCCTTCAATGCCAGGGGGGCCCTTTTAATGCAAAACAGCCAAACAGAGTGTAGATGAGGATCCTGAGCAGCACACAGAGTGCATACATGTAAAATGGGTCAATAAACAGTGATATAAAACACATGTACCATCAATCCTGGAGAGCCTGGAGAGCCCGGAGGTCCTGTTGGTCCCTGAGACCCTTGTGAACCATCATTACCCTTTGAAAATGGAACATTTTCAGTCCAATGACTTTTAGAATTTTAGGATGCCAAGGAAAACAAAAGCAGCTACGTGTTCACATGTTTGATACTCACTTTATCACCTTTGAGCCCCGGCATGCCTTCCCTTCCACTCTTGCCAGCAAGACCCGGTGGACCCTAAAAATAAACACAGAGATATGCACAATCCCTACACACACTCCCAAACTGAAATATACAAGAGAGAAGATAAAACATGTACGTACGGGTGAGCCTGGGAAGCCTGGTTGGCCTTGGAAACCCTGGAAATAAAAGGACCAAGAAATCAAATGTCTTCCCAATAGTCATGTTTGTCTGTAATGTGTATTGTGCCTGTGTTTTACATACCGCTTCCCCTTTGCTCCCTGCTGGCCCTGCTGGTCCCGTGTCTCCTTTAATCCCCTACCCACACAGGTTGGCTCAAATTATTAAGGAGTTATTGAACTTTGAATTGACATATGATGAAGAAGTGTGAAGGAGTGTGGATACTGCTGAGGGGAATTTACGATGACACACTGACCTGTGAGCCAGCCTGTCCTGGGTACCCAGGGTTACCAGGAGGACCCTAAACAGGGGAAGGAAACATGGTTGTTAATATTTGAACAGGAGTTGCATGTTTGTATGTTTTTTTTTTTTTTTTTTTTTTAACAACAGATGGTGCAGAAGCAGCTTACTGATTCTCCTTTCTGACCATCGCTTCCTGCATTCCCACGTTCACCCTTCAGTCCCTGACAAGTAAAAACCAGCAGTAAAATCAATGTCAGCTCACATATCAACATAACCATCCATCTGTCCAGGAAAACTGGACATTCATTGTCAATCCCACAGTTATAATGAGGCGTCTAGAGGAACTTACAGGCATGCCGGGCGGTCCCATGGTTCCTGGGTAGCCTGCT
This sequence comes from Pseudorhombus dupliciocellatus, assembly GCA_016785235.1. NCBI lineage: Eukaryota > Metazoa > Chordata > Actinopteri > Pleuronectiformes > Paralichthyidae > Pseudorhombus > Pseudorhombus dupliciocellatus. The sequence continues at coordinate 853,934 of JAFBJW010000134.1, read as the reverse complement.
GTCCCTGAAGGGCCCTGAGGTACAGATCATGCAATCAATCAGACAAGCAATTATCTTATTCTCTACATGTTATCACCTTTTGAAGGGGAAGCTGATTGGCAGATAGATACCTGCTCGCCCTTCAATCCTGAGAGGCCAGGTAACCCTCGCTCGCCCTGCTGACCCTGAGGATGGAGGGAGGGAAGAATGATTAGAAAATGAAGGACAGGATGTGGTATGCATGTCAGGAGGATAGGTTGCGCCACCGCCCCGGGTGGATATGAACCAAGGACAAGGCAAGTCAATATCAAAGGGAGGAAACAGCTAACAGGCTTGGATCACTTCCCCTGGAGACAACCCATATTTGATTTTGTCCCTCTCCGAGACTTCAGGATGGAAATTTACCTCTGTGACGGTTATGACCACAGGCTGAACACCCCTCTGTCCAATCTGTTGCAATCATTAAAAAAATGGGGATTTCAGCTCTGCTTCACTTCATCTCTTATTCTGCTGCGTTTATTCTCACTACAGTTGTGCAAACAGCTCCCACAGAGCTCACGACATATGGGGAGCCTATATCTTCGAATCTGTTCACTTAAAGTAAATATTATATAACCATGTGTGCATATCATCTGTTGTATTATCTGTTGCCTGGCAACAGAGTGTGCAAGCTGAAGACAAATGAGAGGAGGGCAGAAAATGTAACAACATCAGTGGAAATTAAAAATACTGTAATTATTGTAAACTATCCGTTTTTTAGTGTTTGATTGTTTTTAGTATTAATAAAATAAACTACATTTTAATAACCAGTAAATACCACTGTGAGAAATGAGATGCAGTCATTTGTGAGAGTGATTAGCAAGAGGAGTGCCATAATCGATCACACTGAGTTGAGACTAATTAGCTGATCATAGAGAGAGACTTCACACTGCTCGACGTGAGCGATCCTTTCTGAGGCAGCTTCACCATTCACCCCTTGTTTCTCACAAAGAGCTCAAACATGCTCGCAGCAGCGGCACACGCTTGCTACGAAGACTAGTTTGCAAATGGATTCCACGCAGCGCTCACACGGCTCATCCATTTACAGACTCCACTCTCCTACAACAATACAGCGCTGTGAGGAGGAAGTGGTCGGGGGGTGGGGGCTCTGTCTCTGCTCTCCATCACTTAGACACGGGAGTAATTGAACAGCTGGTGAAAGAGACAACTAAATAATTTTCTGAAAAAAAAAAAAGAAAGACAGAGAGTACAGAGAGATGGCACGGAGGAGGGAGAAGGAGAGAGAAGTAACAAGCAGAAATGCTGACAATTAAGTCAGATGTGGAAGATTAATCACTCAAGTTCTGTGCATGGAGCTATTAGTACTTTGATTGAGTATTTCTATATTATGTTACTTCTTATTTGATCACATTTATCCAACAGAGACTGGTTAATTTTAAAACTTCAAAGATAAGATCCGCGGGCAGATTTTGATTTAAATGGTTACCATACTTACAAGTACACAATTTAATGTAATACTTTCAGCTGTGTAAAAAACATTTGAGTACTTTTTCCACCAGATATGACTTATTTAGAAGTAAACCAGTGGACATCAACCATTTTGGATTATGATCTTCCACAGAAGGCAATATTTTGTTTTAGATTTTAATTTCAGATGCTTGCGTTTACCAGACAGCGACATTCCCCCTTTTGAGAGGTTCTATTAAAGGAAGCAGTTTGAATTCCAAGTAAGTTGAGTAACCATTGTTTTATGCAAAAGTAAGTATTTAGTTAAAAAGTGTGAATGGCACTCACAGTTGAACCAGGTGGGCCCTGCGGACCTGGGAAACCAGGAGGTCCCTGTGAACAGAAATGACAGAAATGAACACTTGTGGGTTAAAGCAGAATTCCCCTTGTTCCAATTTATCTGAATTATAGGCTCATGTGTGAATCTGTGTTGAAGATCTCATGTGAACGTGTCGAATCCCTTTGTATGACGTGTTCAGTCAGGCCAGCAGGGGGCTCTGTGAGCTCAGGTAAAGCAGCAAACAGAGGCTCCACTCCTTCATATCTGCAGCTCTGAGACAGAAACACTCAGCGGTGCCATCCTAAAGTCTTAATCAAATCCCCCCACCACCACCACAGAAGTAATAGCAAACTATTGTATACCATCATTCTCAAATATCTTCAGATGATAACAACATTATGTTTTTGTTAGGAATAGATCATGAACATGAGGCAAAACTTTTTGTTTTCCTTTTTTTTCAAATCATCAAATGGGAGCACATTCACACCAGCAGATGAGCTTTTCAGGATAAGAGACCACATTACAGCTCGGGAATCTTTGAGAAAGTTTACAAATCAAACAACATTGACGAAGAGCAAAAGTAAACCAGGTCTGGGAACACTAGAAAATGTGTCCCTTCAACTAAATGTAGAAAAACATTGAGCCTCATTCACACACAACTAAAAGTAAAACACTGATGTGTAAATAGTTTTAAGTTAAAATCTGGATAAAGTCTCACCATGTGACCTGGCGCTCCAGCCTGGCCTCGTTCTCCTGGTGCACCCTGTGGTGAATAAACAGAGGGGAAGTAGATCAAGGACACACACAGAACCATGTGCACCACAAGGGATTTTAACGCTGCAGCTCATTACTTCATTTTTTGACTGTATGATCAAGTAAATACGTCTTAAAACACATTAATGGTATTTCAGAGTCAACTTAATGACAAACAAGCTTCAGCTATGAGCCAATTTAACGTTGTGGGAGATTGTTTGTGCATGAAACTCTGACATGTTATAATCATTATTTTGTCCCATTTTCTTGTTAATTTTCCTTTAACCTCCGTATTCAATAATGTATTATTTTTGCAAGTTTTTCTAAAATCCCTCCCACGGCCTCCTCCAGGCTGCGATCACACACTTGTATTCGCCCTGCACCTTCTCCAACAGATCTCATTAGCACGTATTTGATTTTTACATGTGACATAAGAACAAACACACACTCACTGTATCTCCTTTAATTCCTGGTGGTCCAGGCACTCCTGGAATTCCTGGTGAACCCATCTCAATCTGCGTGGTAAGACAATTAAAATATCAGGAGATGTGCATGTGATTCTCCATCAGTGTGTTACAGCAGATGAAGCGCTTGTGTTCACGTCAACAATGATCTCAACTGACCGCTGGCTGTGTCGACTGCTCCCTCCGCAGTTTCGCCAGACACTGCAAAGCAGACAAGAGAGCAGGTTATTGTGCATCCATCAGGGCACAACAACGCACACAGTGGCTGCACTATTAGATGCATTTCATATGATCCTATTGAGAAGCTGAAAATGTTTTGACAAAAAAAGAAATTTGCAGTCCCGCCGAGTCTCACCCTGTCACAGTTGTCCAAGGGGGTTGCGCCGGGCTTGCCCTGATCTCCTTTCTCACCCTTGGCTCCAGACACGCCGGGCACCCCTGGCAAGCCTTGGGAACAGTCCCCTTCACAGTCAGCCTGCGTTTCAGAAAACACACACACAGAAATGCCAATCAGCCAGAAACAGAAGAGCAGATAACTGAAGCCTTGTGGCTGATCAGTGAACACGTTGATGCAACAGGCGAAAGCACAAAGTCACTGAATACAAAGCTCAGTTCACTGATGAACTCACGTCTCCATCTCCTCTAGTGGCATCTTGAGGCAGCTGGTCCGGCCTGATGGGGTTCTACACAGGGAGCCAAGGAAACAGACATTCAATTAATATTTATTATAATCACTGTTGAGATGGAAAAAAGAATCAGTGGTTGTCAAATGATAAAAAAAAAAAATCAGCTCTGGGTGTCCAGCAAAGAAACTAAAGCAAAGTTCCCTAAATAAAATTGCACAATGGCATTAGACCCCAGACAGATTTTTTAAAAGTTAAGATTTAATTTATTTCAACTAAAAGGCTCATGCTTATCACAGCAGCATGTGATATTCTTATCTAAAATTCAAAGAATCTTAGGAATTTATCAGAACATTACTACTAACAATATATTTTGTTAGAAAAAAAACACTGAAGGCTGTATAAACGATGGAAAGCCAACGTTCAGTGTTAGAGAGTAACAAATGCAAATTGTTTAAAAATACACATATAAAAAAAATCCCCAAAAAAACATGGCTGTGTAGCTGTAATTAAATAGTGTCAAGGACTCAAGTTTGCATCAGCATCAATTCAACAAAGCAAAACACGGAAGTGGCTGTGCCAACACACACCAACAATAGATGCTAATGTCACGCTAAGAGTGGGCTCCAACATTAAAGTCCTCACTCCACGTGGCCAATCACATCCCCATCAAACCAGAGGGGCTGCACTCCACTGTGTCTGTCACCTGGCACTGTCATTACAAATCCATTTGACATTGTTCAAACTGGAGCCATTAGCCACAGAGGCTAGTTCTTGCCCACCTGCAATTGGCTGTCGAGCGAGGCCACATTCATTAATGACTCACCCAAAAGGGGTTGGCTCTAATCATGCCAAAATGTAACAATCACTCGAGCCACTTCGCTTCAATGCAACCTTTGCAAGCTTCTGAACAACGTGCTGTCTCGTTTCAAAGGCAAAGCGGTTTTTCTGAAGGGTTCTTAGAAGTGCACTGCCACTTTGGGTGAAACAATGGAAATAAGACTGACAAATAAAAGAGGCACAGAAGTGGGAAAACCAGGTCTGGATGACTGTGTGACAGTGAGGAGCTGGATCTAAATCTCCTCTTTCACCTATGAATCATAGATTGTGTTTTCTGTGTCCATATTCTACATTCTATTAAAGATGCTGCAGTTTCATTTTGACACGTCTCACATCTACTTCTCCGAGACTGAATTTTCAGTAGCTCAACTTCCTGCACTTTAATTCTGGTGTGAAGGTTGAGTTCCCCTTTGAGCGCTGGCTAGAGATCAGCATTGATATTCCCTTAATGAAATTAGACCAAACTGCCGTAAAGAGATTTTTTTTTTTTTTTTACAGTCACATCATAAAAAAATCTACAGCTAACTTCGCCACACTTTGATGTATCTCTAAATACTGTCACGAAACTAACTTTGTCCTCAAGAATACAAGCAAGTCGGAGGCTATGGACAGATCTGAGGTGAGATCCCTGTTGTGCTTCTCTCATTGCATTATGTCTCCTGTATAGGCATCATCCACATATAGACACAAACAGGTGGCTTTCATGTGTGACCATGATTCTCATTTTACAGATGTGGGGATAAACAGCGCGTTCAAGATAAATGATACGATAAAAATCACATTTTTGGATTCTTATTTAACAGAACTGCCTTTAGAATATAAATGAAAAATGAACACTGACTCATGTACTGGCTAATTCCTTCCCCTTACATGAATAATTTGTAACTTCAAAGTCAAATAAAGCACATGTGGAGGATAAGGGTTTTTTTTTCTTAAATATCATATCATGATATGTACATTCATTTTGTGCTTTTGATTATTTAAACATGGGGCTGCTCTACTCCTCCTCTTCTCTCTAATATTACTTACGATGAATGCAGGCAAACCCGGTTTCCCCGGTATCCCGTCGTTTCCCGGGATACCCTGAAAGAAGGAACTGAGGTTGAACTTCTCTGTCGCCAATCGCAGGCTAGCCACTCCCATCTCCACCGAGGCTCGAGGCAGAGTCAGGGTAGAAGCTGTCAAGGCCATTGCTGTCTCGTAGTGATTTTCAAATAGCCGATTGTATTTAGACATCGGAATTTAAAAAAGCATTTTCTGATTGTTACGAATGCCGCCCTTTGTCAAAGACATGACCTCTGCCCATTCAGTTACCGTCACCACATCTCATCTCTGACTCCAACCGTCGACTCCTGCAGCACAGCAGCACTTTATTTGAAGGTCTGCTTTTATCTCAAACTTACTGAATTCATCTCAATTTATTAATTTATATTCTGGATCAGTATCGCATTTGTTTTGACTTTGACTTTTTTCACATTTACAAAGCAGACCTCCAAATGTCTTGACAGACATTCCCAAAGCTCAGTCGCCTCCCACATGAGTTAAAGCTTGAAGCACCATATTAGTTATTAGTGCATTTCTCATTTCATCCTAATTATCTTTGTCTATTTTGAACCCAGTTACTGCACAGATACTGCACATACATAAAGTCAGTGCATTTCCGACATGCATAACACGGACCCTTAAAGATGCAAAGCAGGTCACAGCCTTATTCTTGTACCGCAAATACCCCCAAGCTGAAAAGCCTGTATAATAATCAGCTTGTTCAATTCAGGCTGTTGGAGAAGCTGCTGAATTGAACATCTCACATTTTTCTTTCTGTTACCTCGGGTCCTTGCATTCCAGTAACACCCTGAGGCCCAGGAGGGCCAGGGGGGCCGGGCGGTCCGGGTGGGCCCTGAAACAACAAAGTGGCATCGGAAAATAGTCATTGTTGTATATTTTGACAAACAAGGCGGGAAGCAGAGCCAAGGACTGCTGGCTGATGGACCAGACCTGAGGCCCGGGCTGCCACATGTTTCCTGCGGTCCCTGGAGCTCCCTGGAAGGTAAAGGCAGTCAAATTCAGAGCTGTGCAGATGCTCACACAAACAAGACATATAGATAGCGATTTAAAATAACCGATGCCTCTACATGTCTTTTTTTTTGTCTGTGTGTGCACTCACAGGTCCGCCGATCCCTGTGTGCACCGGTGGTATGCAGTTGCACTCTCCAGGTTGACCCTGAAATATACATCAAAGGAGACACACATGAAAAAAAGAAATCTGAAGTGAACTCAAAGGCTGCAAAACCAAGTCCTCATTCAACATTAAAAGGACTCCTGTTGCTGAGAGACAGAAATCTGAGCTTTCAGGACTATTTTGGTTCAGTTTTACTAAATCCTGAAAATCCTATCCCGCAAAGAGACAGTCGTGACGGCAGGGGGTGGAAGGATGTGGATTTATGTTATAACCACTTTGTTTTCCATTACATGAAAAGGTTCCTCAAGCTGCATTATAGAGCGAGAAATCTCATATTTAAGATACTCTAATTCGAAAAAGGTGCGATTCACCTAAAATCTGTGACAAGAAGTACTCTCACTACTTCCCTCTGTCATCCAAGTCAGGTTTTTACAGTGTAATGTAGAACCTGAAAATGAGTGCAGCCTGAGAAGGCAATAAATGTTGCCTCTGTTTGTCTTCCTTAAGTTTTTCCTCTAGCTTAACTTTAGTTTTCCTTCTGCCATGTCCCACATCGCCCTCACACACTGCCTGCACCACTTCCTCATATTTCCCACCCTCTCAGTGACAGTCTGGGCTGGTGGCTCTGATGAATGCGGTAATTAATAGTCTCGCACACACTCTCTCTTAAGGCCCCCGAAACTCCTCCAGCCTGCCAGCAACAGTACACTTGTCACCTCTGTTGCTACTCTATCCATGCCGCGAGGCCGCTGTGTGCATCTGTGTGCCAGCACTGGCGTGTGTGTGTGGTGAGGCAAAGGGGGAGGAGGTGGGGTCCGTTGAACCATCTCTTGTGATTACCATCTGTTCCACCCTCCCTTATATGCAAAACCTTCCAGATCCCTTCCTCCAAACAAAACGGTAGACTTACCTTGTCCCCCTTAGCTCCATCACGTCCCTGCAAGAGAAGGAGACAGCACAAATGAACACAAACATACACACACACGCAAAAGCACCTAGTTACTCTTGCTTTGTTGTTCCAGGAGAAAGCCCTGAGTGTAGATCAGGGGACAGGGGATGAGATGGGAGCAGACATTGCCGCTGTTATGGATCGAGGCAGACATCCTTGGTTACAAATGATGCCTAAATCAAGGACAATTCCCAAAGAAGCTAAAAAGAAAATTAGAAAAGTTTGCTACAAAATTTCTTTCAACCGCTGATGCACACGCACACATGCAAATTAAACACTCGCTTTATAAAATAAAGGAGCACGACAACTCACGGGTCTGCCGTCAACTCCTGGCAATCCTTGAGGGCCAGAGGCTCCGTCGTTACCCTGTGGGTCAAAAAGTAAATAAACAATGTCTGACAATATCAAAGTATGACATTTTGTTTACATGCAAAAAGGATGCATGAAGGACCTACCGGGGGCCCCACTGCTCCAGCGCCCATGGGCCCCTGTGGTCCAGGAGGCCCGACATCTCCTCGAGATCCCTTTGAGCAGGAAACTGTGTAAGTTTTACTGGGTTCATTTATTTGCATATAACAATAATTTCTTTTTTTTAACCACCTTTTCTCCTTCAGGACCAACAGGGCCGCTCAGTCCTCGAGGTCCACTTGGCCCCTGTGCAAAACACATTTAAACGGAATTAGACACTGATGTGGGTAGAGTCGAATTGCAGTACTTTTTAAATATGAGTAGAACTTACAACAACCCCTGGCAGTCCCCTCGGCCCCTCTTCACCCTTTGACATGAATGTAATGGACAAGACAAAAGCAGGTTGGGATGGGCAAAGGGCAGGAAAACTTTAAACAGTGATATCACAGGAGTGAGTGTGTTTTTCATTAGTGAGACCACAGTTGGACAGCGTCCTCCTGAGAGCTCCGTGTCCTCAGTGAGCGACAAAGCTGCATCAGGTGTCGACATTACTCGTCTTTATTGATCCACATGTGTTTTTTTAAAAGACTTGTCAGCCCTTACTTGAGGTCCTGGAAGGCCAACCCCCGCAGCTCCAGCTTCTCCCTACAGGGGGCACACATGGATTAGATTGCGTGTGCGTCACGTGAGCAGGCACAGTCCTCATGTATTTATAAGCACGATAACACAATAAATGGACATTCGCACCCTGCTTCCCTTGGGACCGACGGGCCCCTGCACACCTGGCAAACCTGGTTTTCCCTGGAAAGGAAAAACATGCAACACGATCATCAGCAGTTCTCAAAGTGCAGAGTGCCAAAAAGTAAATGAAGAAATGAACACTAAAGTCCCTCACATTCTTGCCAGGCTTCCCTTCTCCTGGAGCACCAGGGTCGCCCCTCTCTCCTTTCGGCCCTGGCACGGTGACACCTTCACCCACTGCTGTGCCCAGAGATGGACAGCTGGTACAAGCGTCGCCCTGGCAAAATAAAACGCATTTTGTAGCAATCAAAGTCCCATTACGCCAATCAGTGTCCATCTTTAATCACTGGAACACATCACTGGTCAACAATAGTGACCACTGGCATCACCTGTAATTCGACATCTCCCAGTACATCCACCCAACTGGATTGCTATCACACATGGTCTGTGGAAAGTGACTGCACTTGCAGCTAACAGGGTTACTAATTTTTTTATTCTGCCAGAAAATACATTGAAAAAGAGGGGAGATGTAAAGTACAGCAAAGTTAAACTGAATTAGTGCCTAGCACTGCTGTACCTTTTCTCCCTTTAAGCCCATTAATCCATCTCGACCGGGCTCTCCAGGCAGTCCTGGGGCTCCAGCAGTTCCATCCATTCCCTTATCTCCTCGATCTCCTTGATCACCCTGGTAAAATTGAAATACAGTGAAAAGGTGACAGGTAATTCTGCACAGTGTTAAGAAGAAGAAGTCATTTGTTGACATAAACTAGCTGATGTAACAATGTAAGATGCATTTAATTAGATGTGGCTGAAATATCAGGACAATTACATCAGCTCCATTAATCCACAAACTTGTGACTTTGAGTCCAAGCATGAAGATCATTCAGTGAAAAAGCTTCTTAGTTATTCCTTTATTTCCAAACATCCAAATAAACAAACACTCAGTGTCATAAACAAAGCTGAGCATTTTTAAAACCATGATGGAGACATTTCCTGTTTACCCTCTTTACATCCTCGCTCCCAGTAGATGTCAAATTAGTAAAGGAAGTCTGACTCCAAATAGTCCAATTCCTCCAGGTTACGCAGGGTTGTTATGCAAGGTCGAGACTGTAACAGACAGGAAATTACCTTTTCTCCTTTTGCACCGGACAGACCTGGCGGGCCCTGTGTGAGAGAGAAAGGAAAGGGTGTTTTACAAACGCATGCAGCGACATGTACATCAGTACGTTCACTCTCTCACACACACACACACACACACCACACTAATATATGTGCAGTCATGCACAACTTATACTGTGGAAGCCTCTTTCCATTCAGGTAAAATAACTATTGACTTAAAGCTAACCACTGAGGCACGCAGTAGGTAATTGGGAGGGGATTCAGAAGCCAACAGAGATTTATTCCACTTAGTAACAATTCTGTGGTAAGAGGAGAATCCCTGTGTATCCTGTTTTGTGTCAAAGAGCTTATCAGCTGATACTCCCTCTGGGTGACATCTTTAAGCATCTCAAACTTTACACTCAGATGCAGATAGAGCTTAATCACATTCACCGTGGCAACAAGAAGAGATTGTTGGTTTTAATGGCATTTGTAATTCTACTAAGTACAGATAAATCAGTGATGGATTTAATGGTGAATAAAGCAAAGATATGTGTTAGTTCTTGGCCTAGGTTGTCAGCTAGAACGAGGACTCAGCCAGTCAGACAGTCTGTGTACACAGTGCCTGTGTACTCTTATTGTAGCTTCTTATTCATATTCTTGTGATGACTATCTTTCCTCTGACATCACACCTGTTTGCCATCAGCTCCGCGACCTGGAGGTCCGGGTAGTCCTTGTGGGCCTGGTTCGCCTGGCTTGCCTTTTGTTCCCTCAGGCATTTTGATGCTGGCAGGCCCGCTGCCAACCTCAGATGGCTGGCACACGCCGCACTCGCCCTAGGAACCGGCAGGGATTCAGGCAGGTTAGTTTGCAAGATGATCAAGCTGAGGGGCGCGTGTGTAGCAATCCATATGCCTGTGCTTACCTTCTCACCCTTCAGGCCGGGGGTACCAATGCCTGGCAGCCCTTGCTCTCCCTGTGAAGATTCATATAATATGTTTATGAAGCAAAATAAAGCATCAATTTAATGTTTCATTGGTTATGCACAAGTAGGTGTTTGAGGAAGATAACATCCGCTAGCGTGACACTTACATCATGCTCACCAGAAGAAACTTAACAGTAACACTGAGGAGCAAGACTTGAATCCAGCTATCGAGACTCCAACATTCCAATGCACACTCAGAGTTTGTTATCACACTCCTCTCCTACCTTTGAGCCTTTCTGTCCATCTTTGCCCATGGGTCCCTTTGGTCCAGCCTTTCCCTGTCACACACACATACACATTTCATTTCCCAACATCACAGAGCCTGGATGTGAAGCAATACATTCTGTTCCAAAGAGGTGAAACTGAACTTACCGGCTTACCATCCCCTCCTTTGCTGCCTGCACTTCCCTGCAGACACGTAGAGAAAGAAAGAAGCTTTTCAGTATCTTCACGTCACAAATTGATAAAAGGGGGAAAAAAAGGATGTGACTTTTAAATTGGTAATTCACATTTCATAGTAAGCTGCACCCCACAGGCTGCCATGTCAAATGATTTGGGGTTTTCAGTACCTAAGCTTCCTCACTAATAAGTTTCCCCGCTGAGTAAAATCCCTATGGCAGGCAGTTTTAGGCCCTAAAATTAGCGCGCTGCTGTGATTATCTCCCTCATGAAGTGTATTAAGAACCCTTCAGAAACTTACTGAGCAAGTCCCCCTCATGCAAGCCTAGGCTGTTATTGAGGTCACCTACTCTGTCCTCTTTCTTTTTATGTTACTTACCTTTTCTCCACGAAGGCCAGGTGGTCCTTCCTTTCCTGGCTCCCCCTGCGGAGCAGAAACGAGTGGATGATGTATTGCTCTAATGAAGCTGCTCATCACTGCTCACATGTGCGAGGAAGCACAAGCACAAACAAAATCAGACATAGACATGAAGTCATCAGTTTTCTTTCCCACCATGTGTGTCACTGCTTTGTTTCAGCAAGTCCTCTCATGACTGGAATCACCTCTCTGCTGTTGAATGCCTCTGCCAACAGTCCAGTTTCAATATGGTGACTTTTGACCACTACTCAGTAAACTTCAAACAATTCCCTAAAATCTAAATTGCCCATAGGTCTGAATGGTTGTCTGTCTTTGTGTTCAATGAACTGGAGAAATGTCCAGGGTGAACCCAATGACAGCTGGGATTGGCTCCAGTTCCCCCCTGTGACCCAGTGATGGATTAGTGGTTGCAGATGAATGAATTAAGATTCTCAAGCTTATCTCTCAGTGCTCTGGTCTTTATTTCAGATCTAGAATCACATCAACTTCCAGCTTAATGATACGCACTTGCTCTCCTTTCTGTCCAATCCCAGGCTCTCCTCTGTCTCCCTTCTGCTGCAGGATCTGGGTCGTGACTCCAGGTAAGATGTTGGCGGGTAATTCTCCGAGAGTGGGGCACACAGAACATGGTTCTCCCTAAAGCACAGGAAGCAGGGCAAAAAAATAATCAAATTAAAATGTGGATCTCTATCAGCAAACATGTCAATGAGGTGATGCTTTGGAACAGCTGCTACTGCTACTTAAGCAGTTCAGGAAAGAAACGTGATTAGGCGAGTCGAGCTCGCTGACAGCAAGATAAGGCAGACTAAACAAGAAATACCTTTTCTCCTTTAGCACCATCTGATCCTGGTTCTCCCTGCCAACACACACACACACATTCAGTACATTTCAGGGATTTTACGAGAAAAGAGAACAAAGAGCAGAGTCGTAATTTCAGTTAGACATTCAGAGGACTTTTTTGTAGATTCCTAATCAGATTGGTCCCAGATTTTGGATCAAGAGTTCTGGAACTCTCTGAGCACGGGTTCTCCTTATTGCCATATTTTTCCTCATAAAATTACAAATTCATATTACAGCTTCAATTAAAAAAACCCTCTGACTTATATTCTTCAACATAGCCCTGAAGTTCCATCACATGATTGCATTCGAAAAACAAAGAAAGTTATATATAAAGCCTATGCACATTAGCAAAGGTAGGTGATTGTTTAGTTCTGACAGTTCCCCTGCATCTGCTTTATGACTGAGCCGTCTGCACTGCTGCTGTTAGCACATCTGAATGTGTGGGAATGCAGATGAGTGTGTATAGGTCACACTTCTGCAGAATATGAATGAACCGCACGCTGTAAACGAACGAAGTAGAACTCTGTACCTTGTGTCCTGCTTTGCCATCTGCACCTTGAGGCCCCTGGTAAATGCAGAGAGAGGACAGAGAGAGGAGGAGAAGAGCTGTGATGAGCCAGAAGTAAGAGCGTTGTTAGTTCAGCTTTGTTAGAGTGAGGCCGTATCTCACTCCCCCCCTCTGTTGCTCTGCCTTCTTCTTCTCCCGCTATAACCAGGTATGACAGATGGATGCTGGCACTATTGGAAATCGTTGCACAGAGAATCTCATAAGGCTCCAGATTTATATTCCTTTTTCCCCCGTAAATAATTCCCCATTCACCTCCTAGGGTAAGTGGGACGATGTCGAATGAAGAGTAGGAGAAAGACAATGCGCAGTAAGTCCGACTCACCAGAGAAAGATAAAGACACGTAAAGATTACTGTACAAGTAAATGACCTTTTGCCTGGGAGAATAACGATTTTGACGGCATATCACGCTTTCTCTTCTGGGGCTGCTGCAACACTGTGAGAATTGCAAGGGCAAAATATATCTCTAAGGAAATAGCATCTTACCTTCCCTCAAAATGATAGGAAAATATAAATTATACAAAATATTTTTTTTAAAGTGCCCAAGGTTCGATAGTCATCTTCAGAACGTGTCTACAACCCCTAAAACACGAAGTGAGATCATAAAGTCTAAAATTCAGGTCAGGCTCAGGAAAGATTACAGTTTGACTTTCAAACTGTCTGACTTACAGACGGTCCTCTCTCTCCAATCCCTGGTGATCCGGTCTCTCCTTTAGGGCCGGGCTTCCCCTGCAGAGCCACTGTGTTGCCCATGTCTGCAGGCAGCACCGGGCACACTTCACATGGGTCACCCTGACGATTTGAACACACAGCATGTTGATGAGACAGCACACAGACATGGAGATGAAGAGTTTGAAGACGGATGTCTACGGGGGCAATTGTACCTTCTCTCCCTTGGCCCCCCCTGGTCCTCTCGGTCCCTATGACAACAGAGCCCCAGTCAATCACTGATACAGCAGCACATCGCTGGATCTATTGCAGGCTTCTGCATACATTACTGAATACGAATCAGAAAGTAAAAAGCAGTCTCTCACTGGATCTCCTGGCCCCCCATCTTGTCCTGGAGCTCCTGCATCTCCCTGTTAACACAAATCACTGTGTGAGTCAAAAGAATATAGTTACATTTGAAAACCATCCTCATAAAAGCTTCTCTGTTTTATTTCCTCTTTGTCATTTTGAGTTTTGTTGCCCTCAGGACAGTAAGAAATTTGGAATCCGCAGAGGACCGCATAAATCCTCAACTCAAGTAAAAAATAAGAATAAATAAAACGAGAGTTATGATGTTAATATACTTGGCAACATTACCAGTACACTCACAGCTGTATTCATGAATGCACTATAAAATAAATGGATAACATATTAGATAGAAGTGGATGAAATATCACAGTGAATTATTGCTGCATAATGAGCTCAAGTTTGTACTTGTGCTGGTTTAGCACTTGGAATAGCAAAATCTGAAGAACCAACCAAGTACCAGCATTTCAATTGTTTTTAAAGAACACTTCTGATGACAATGCTCCTTAATTTTTTTTAATTGCAACTGAGTCAACTCTTATTAAGCTAATAAAACTACACCTAAGATTGCCTTTGCTACTTATTCAGAGTTGGCGTGGTAGAGATAATGAGATGGAGATGAGTCCAATCCACTCAGGTAAAGGAGGCGGGATTTATGAGCACTCCTGCAGCCGTCCACCAGGTGGTGCTGAATATGCTTTGGCCTCACTATTGGGTTAGCAGTCATGTCGCCCATCTTTAGACTGAAGTGTACCCAGATAAAAAGATAAAAGAATAGATATATAAAAAGTATTTTATAAAAACACATGATGTATTTGTTTTCCTTAATGTTTTGTTCAGTTAAACTCAGATTTAAACCCCACTGTACAAAAACACCTGTTTGTATTAAATCTTGATTTATTTCACATTCCAGGAAAAGTGGGTCATACCCACCTTGTCTCCTTTTGCACCACCCGGTTCTCCGGGAAGACCCTAAAGGAGGAAGAAAGAGGGACATAAATCCTTTTAAATGCCTTTCTGGAGATGCTGTTATGCTTCTGTGTAAGGCAGTGGAAGCTGCTGCAGAAGGAGGAGGCCTGCCAAGTCCTGCCCCGCACTTCTAAGAGTATTGTCAAATAAAACGACTTTTGTGTTCAATCAAAGCCAATCTCCAAGAGGAGGACATTAAGGCAATCAGTGGAATGACACCATGCAGTAAGTGCATATTGGCTTCGTTTTTCCTTCCAGACTCCTTTAATTAAATAAAGCATACTCACTGGTAGGCCTGGCGTTCCAATCCCTGGTAGACCTGGGCGTCCAGGCTTCCCTGGCTCCCCAGCCAACCCCTCAGGGCCCACCATACCTGGGGATCCCTGGAATACATTAAATAGCTCTATGAACTTGAGCTTGATGTGTGTGACCAACAGGCTCAGATTGAATGCATGCAGACCTTCTGTCCCTTGGGGCCGACTACACAGATGGGCCCTGCTCGACCCTGGGAAATAGTGACAGACAGAGAGGGAGGTGACAGTATCAGTACGGGTCAGTGACATCATCAGCATCAGACAAGAACAATCAAGCGCACTTCGCGGAAATCATCGCAAAACATCTTCCTCCTGTCAAAGGCACTTGTTTGATTTCTCCCATTTTACGATTGGTAAAAGAAAGAGTTAGAACAGCGGCGTCTCTAAGATGTTTTATCTCCAGTCGTGCACACGCAATATTTCCTGCCTGCCCAATTCAAGTCCCATCAACAAGCGCGTTCATCTACACAATGTCAGACGGATGGAAGGCTTCAGAAAATCTATCCTCAGTCACATTCATCTGTCCACGACAAACATTTAGCCTGACGAACAACTCCAACGTGAGCGCGTCAGGAAAAAAGGGGGAATATCTCAGAGCACACACACGTTGTAATTTGTGCCTCTATACTTTTCATGCATCTACAGGATCACTGCGCTGAACAGGGAAGATTAAAAGGTTTAAGTCTTCCTGAATAGGTGCCTGCCTGCATGAGAGACGCAGAGCACAGTCAATGAGGCAGCATTGATTGTGCAGGCTTTGTTGCTCTAGCCTAATCTAACAGGCATTAAGAGGCTGACATAACGCGATGGGAGGGAGGAGGGGAGTCCCAGCTTAAACAGTAAAACTGTATAGGTTCACTCGATATCCACTTGGAGTCTGATGGAGCTGTGAGGAAGTGGATGCGTGTGTTTGTGGGGGCGTCCTCACGGTGAAAGTATTTGCTCTGAGCTAACATTGTTGATGCAAAACATGCCTGAAATGCAGTTGCGCTCATCCTCATAACAGCAGCTTGGAGTAAAAGAGAGCAAAAGCCATAAAAAAAGCTAAAGATAAAAACACGTACGTCTCTCCCTGGAGTTCCTGTGAGACCTTGTAGACCGATCTCTCCCTTCTGACCTTTGTCTCCCTTCACAGAGCCAAAGGAAACAACACAGAGAGGGGTGAAATAACAGAGTTAGAAATTAATTACACACCATCAAGGTCATATCTTCATTGTTCATCACCAGAAGTTGCTTAAACCTTTCACCTTGTACCCAACAGCTTCGCCCCAGTTAGCAGGCACCGCCTGAGGAGAGAAGGAATGGAGGTCCAGGTCAGTAACTTGGCTCAAAAGAGACATAGCACACACTAGTGGAGCATGGAACACAACACAGGGATCAGACAGCACCCCGTATGGAGCTACCAGCAGGGCCCGTATGCTCCACACAGAGGCACACACCCAAGAAACACAGGCATGGCTTATACCATGCACAAATCAGTGGTATGTGTAAGTGCAAATAAAATGGTGGCCAATATGTCTCACTCAAGCACAAAAGCCACAACACAACCACCAAAGTCCCACAACAGAAACACAAACCCAATGGAACAGACACTGAAAGAAGCAGATTAATGTGGTGGTGCAACGTTCACTGTCAGCATCACCTCCTCCATTGTGTTTGTTTGTGTTCTATGGCCTCTGCTGTTCAGTTGTGGTCTTTGAATTGGTGTTGGGGCTTCTTTGTGGCACTGCCTGTTTTGTGTTAATGTGCTTGTGTGAGACCTCTCGACCACTGTGAAATAGCGTGTATGAGTCAGATACTTGTCACAAAGACGTGCAGGCAGATGCAGAATAATTCCAAGGATGCATAAAAAGCACATAGTCATCCTCAGTGCATTCACACTGAGACTGAATGGTTAGAAATTGGGTTTTGAAAAGACATCAAATTTAATAGCAGGGTTGTGATGCTGTGACACTCACCGAATCACCTTTGTCTCCCTTCTGGCCCTTGGATCCTTCTCTGCACTGAGGTTAGAGACACTGGGTTGGCATGTATCTTCACAGACCACTTTTTGGCAATACAATAAATTCAAGCCTCACACTGCTGCGCATGCCAAACCAGGAGACAATGCTTTGCTGCAGAACGAGGCACCAATGGAAAAGTTACTTACTGGACCTGAATGGGTGCCAGCACAGTCATCGCCCTAAGATGGAGGGAGGCAGAGGAGAAGAATGATTGGTTGTGGGTGACGGACAGAATAAGTGGGTTCTGAAGAATGCACATCAGCAAGACGGTGGATTGGTCCACAGCCAGCATCGCTCTGTATTAGGATACAGCAGCATCATATTATAGTCTGTGTGTGTGTGTGTGCTGCTAGGAATAACCATTCAGTGCTAGGCATGTCTGGGCAAATGTGGCGAGATCTCACATTCCACTGATATTAGCCACACACACACACACACACACACACACACACGAGCATCTGCAGTAAATACTCATACTCGTACTCACCCGATCACCCTTTTCCCCTTTCAACCCGGCGACTGCACCTGAACTCCCTACCTGCAACACACACACACACACACACAAATCCAGTTACACACTCCGCAGCATCAAGGTCGCGCCATGTTGAAATGGAAAGAGATGAGAGTAAAGATCAGTGATCCTTACATGTTCTTCCCTATTCAGGAGTAAACAACCAGCACACTACAGACGGACGAAGAGAGACAGAGACAATCGTTACGATTGTGTTTAATATTCCATGAAGAGGTTGTGTGTTGGAATAAAATGAAGGGGTTTTTTTTGTTTTGTAAACGTCTTGTAGTTTCAGTAACCACCAGATGGTGGCACTGTTACACAAAACTACACTGAGCATCAGTCCCTGTGCTGCAACAGTATGCAGTTACAAAAGAATGAAAAGGTGGGTAGGTGGGCATGGGCACACACACGCACACTCACAGACACATGCACACTTCCCATGGGAGACGGATATCAATAGGAATGTCTGATTCCCACAGCACAGAGTGAGCAGACCAGCTGCTCCTCACAGGAGGGCACACACACATGCACACACTCTCACACACAGACACGCATACATACACACACTCACACAAACCAAATAAGGACAACCATTATAAATAACTGAAGCATTTTTAGCGGAAGCGAGTAATTAAATCTGAAATCGCCCCCACCCGGTGTTTGTGGGAGCGTTGCTTTCACACCCCAGGAAGTATGCATATAATGAAGCTGTTACTATGAACTTGCTGAGACAACGACAAAGGGCCAGTAGCAGCACAGATATGATGTGTAACTCCCCGCCCCCCTCCCTCCCTCCCCAAACATGCTACAAATCAGTGGCAGGCTGGAGCTGCAATGATGAGTCACTGTTTCCAAGCTCGTCTCTGACTGGAGGCTTTGTCAAGTCCTCATATAGTTCCAGTTAAGACCTCAGCGGCCTTGTCACTGTTTTGCCTCCTCTACAGATTGTTGGAAAGCGGAGGAGTAGCTCTTCTTAAGAGACTGCACCAATAGCTCCCTGAAAGGACGTGAGCTCAGTTGGCTGCGTTTATTAACGGTGCATGAAAAAAATCATTTGTTTATGTAGTACTTTATAGTCCATGTTAGCTTTGTTCCTTTTGCTACTTTTTGGCACTTGGGCGGCTGTGGCTCAGAGGGACTGCGGATCAAATCCCAGCCCTTACTCCAAATACTGATGCAATAAATTGCCTGTGAAGTAAGTGCTTTGAGTGGTCAGGAAGACAAGAAGGGTGTCAGGGTTTGCACAGCTAACATCAAATTGGCCATTGCTAACTTATGAGTTTGTGAGTTATTTCTTAAAAATCTTTGTAAATATATTAAGTCCTTACATTATATATGGAACGGCAGAATGCCAGAGCAACTCTGGAGAGCACAAAAAGTGGGGTTCATTTTAAGGATTTGTGAATTTAATAAAAAATGTATTTTTTAGCATATTCATTTCTCATTTCCTGGCCACTTGGGGGCAGCATAACAGCGCAGCAATCATTTCAGAAACAACCCGGAGAGAATATTTTACTTTTATGATATACTTTGATTTTAGTCAGATCTGTCTGTTTGTTTTGTACTGAATAACTGTTAAGGGACAAGGTAAATATCATCCTCTACTTCCTGATCCTCTTATTCTTTAAAAATATATTCTTTTTTTCTTGAGATTATCATTATTCTTAGCAGTAGCGCTAGCGGAAGTAGGAGAAGTAGCGGTAGCAATAATAGCAAACCAGTACCAGCTGTAGTAGAAGAAGTGAAGGTAGAAATAGCAGTAGAGGTGGTGTAGTGTTTACACTATGTAGAGGTAAAGACAAATGTTTTAGTGACAGCTTCCCCTGCGTCCACCTCGACAGTTTGTTTGACAATACAAACATTAAAGTATCCTTTTTCATGATTCCCAGGAAACCGGTTAAATGTTGGCCCAGGTAACCGCATTGGCCGTGTCACATTAAAGTATTCAGCACCCAAATGCTGTAAACAGGCTCTATATTCTAAAATCCAGTATTTCAATACAGACTCTCAGTCTTGATTATGAATGCCAACACCGTTGCTCATTTATTAGCTTCAGCATCTCAAAACACTAAACAAGATCAAGGCCGAATTTCCGACGCCAACATCCTGTCAGTGAGGAATGCTTTTTTTGGTATTTAACCATCCCAGTGGGCTCACGTTTTGGCACTGTCTCTCTGTCTGCCAGATCTCGACACAATAAGGGCACGGCCCAGCACATAACTAATGAAAATCTAATGCTGGCGTAAACTTAAATTCACAACCCTCCTGGGTGGTTCTACTCAAAATCAATTCAGAGCCGTTGCCACTTTCTCAAATGCCGGATAACTTTCTGCAATCTAACAGAAGAGACAGGAAGTATAGACTCCGGGACTTTTTTTTCTGGATGAGCCTCTTCTGTTAATGGATTCCTGCTGATTGGTGGAGCTGAGCCTTTTGACTCGCATCACCGAGAGGCCGGTGATGAAGCAGGAAAAAGCCATAAAGGAATAGCTGAAGCGGCATGACACGAACACTGCAATGAATATTGATATCTGACTGAGCTTCAGAATGGTGCGGCAGAAGCCACATCTATTCAGATCATTTATTACCATGATAATATTAATAAATAGGCCTGCCTGGCTTCATTGTCACCCGTGGTATCGCAATGCATAATATCAGGATATCAGGTTGTAGTCTCAGTGGATTTGTACGGGTGCTATGCTGATTTCTGAACCCGAAAGAACGGCCGCCTGTGTAATTTGACCGAATTAAATTCACCGCACAGAAGAAAAAGTCACTTTTTACTTCTTTGTGCCTCCCGGTGGCGGGGCAAGCAGTGCGCTCAACCCAGGTAATAACCTACATTGAGGAAGTCAGGGGACGAGGCCAGCTGCATTAGTAAGCACACACAGGAGCAACATAATGAAGCGTCTGGAGTTTTGTATTCTATTTGTGAACAGAATGTGGCCCATTGTAGGTGAATGACAAAATTAATAGGCAACAGCAACACTCGACTGAGACTCGACGCATAATGAGGTGTAAATCAGCCCTCAGTCAGTCAGGAGGCTGGGTACGTGTGAGGGAGGGGGTGAGGAAATAGAGATAAGCTATTTCTCTTTCTCACCCCGATGCTCGACACAAATAAACACACATGCACAAAGTTGTCTTCCTAGATTCAAAAAGGAAGTCAGGCATTGGTCTCTTTATCCTACAGCCTACTTCAGGATGCACTGGGGTAAAGCGAGTGCACAAATTGGACTTCGTTTACTCTGGAGTCCCCCCCCCTCCATCATCTGCCCTTATCTGGACTGCAGGAGGAAGCCCATGCAAATGTATATATTAGGGACTCTCTCTTGATATGAAGCGACAGTCTTGGTCCAAGCCCGAGTGCCGTCCCACAAGACGCATTAGAAAGTCAATTCAGTGGAAGCCAGTGCATGGGTGTTAACTGTGAGGCTTACTTTCTCTGCCAGATCCTTGGATGCAAAAATGTCCTGGGGTAGAAAAAGAGAAGAAAAGAACAAGAAGGAGAGAAAGAGAAGAAAAAACATCTTATTTATTCCCTTTCAATCATGACATCAGTGTTGCTTTCACTTTCGGCCTCAGTGTGCGGCGTGACCGCTTTCTGTCTGTGTTTAGACTCCATTAGTGACGGTTTCATGGCCAACCCTGGCCCAGCTCATAGCCAGACTCAGGCATTGAAGGCCATTCACAGAAATATCTTGGAGTCTGGTTTTGCCACAGTTTGGCAGCACTCTCATATTTTACAACCACATTTTATAAAATCTAAATCAATCTTCAGTTCTTAAATATTACAGCCATGTGAGGAAATACATCACATTCTAAGTACCTAGCAGCTTGGCCTTTGCTGGAATCGCATCTGTCTCCACAGCATCAGCCCCCTGTTACATCTTTAGCATGGGGAAGTCATTTTCTTTTTTGTCCTGTTGCACGTGTTGCCGTTACAATTTATTGCATCAGACAACAGAGAGAGGACATATAAGGGTCATCTTGGCTCAGCACGCAGGTCATTAAGAGTTATTGTAAGAGGGGGGATGGCAGATGAAAG
This sequence comes from Pseudorhombus dupliciocellatus, assembly GCA_016785235.1. Lineage (NCBI taxonomy): Eukaryota > Metazoa > Chordata > Actinopteri > Pleuronectiformes > Paralichthyidae > Pseudorhombus > Pseudorhombus dupliciocellatus. The sequence continues at coordinate 832,044 of JAFBJW010000134.1, read as the reverse complement.
AGTGGAGAGGGTGCTGTGTACCTCATGAGCCCTGAGGCAAATGAAGAGATGGACCCAGCTGCGCCGGGTTACAAATCAGACCAAAAAAAAATCAACACAAAGCGAAACAAAACAAGGCAAACATGAAAAACACTAAGATGGAAGTGGGACCGGAAAGCTGTATGGAAACAATTTGTTCAACTCGATAGAAAACACAGAGGCAGAGGAAATGAGACAAAAAGAAGCCTTTGGGTCTTCTGACAACAGGCTGACCTTTCAGCTGGGAGCAAAGAAGGAGGAAAAAAAAAAGATTTACAGTGCTGCAGGATAAGAAACATTGCGGGAGAGATCTGTCATCCTCGAGGAAAGCAGAAACTGCTGTGACCCGAGCACAAAGCACTGGTGCACACACATCTGCATCACATCTGACTCGGCTATTGGCTGCAGAGGCCGAGGGTTTGACGTCAGCAGAAGATGGGCTTCACTACTGTTTGCTATGTGTTTGCCATTGCTGATTTTATTAATTATTATTATTATTATTTGTGGTAAAATGTGATGACATTTTCAATGCCAATCAAAAAATTAAATGAGTAGTTTGAAAAAAGGACACTCAGGTAGTATATCTGATTCCCAAGAGAAGCATATTTCCCAGCAAACACTTCCCTCTGAGAAGTGTGAGAGGGTCGATAACGTAAGACGGAGCAAGGCTGCTCAGCGATTTAAAAAAAAAAGCAAGCAGATATATTTTAAACATCAATTTTGAAAACCACGGAGAAACAATGAATAAAGAGGCGAGAAAAGTGCCCATATTTCTTTTATCTTCTGAGAATCCTCAGCTGCACTATTTTGGACAAATTGGGCATAGTTGAAAGATTTCTGGGCCAGTCAGGCAAATAATGACGAACAGGAATGTGAGTGGCCAGAGACAAAAGAATGAGTTAACACTTCTGCTTTAGTATGTGAGAAAAAATGTTATCTGAACATAATATCGTGGTTCATTTAATCATTTCTCATTGACTGTTTGAGTAATTCAGGTCTGAATGGAAGATTACTCCAATTGCAGGCCTCATGGGTAATTTTCAAAGGAAGGTCAGATCTGGCTCTAAGGGTCCTCTTGTGACCTCCGGGCTGTGAGCAAGGTTACTGGTGAGCCCTGACAGAACTGTGGGTGAATAAACTGGAGATGAATGCAAATGCAGTTGCCGTTAACCCAAACCAGTAAAGAACAGCAAAGGACCACCCTTGTCAGTGTTTGGACTGGAAGCCACAGTAAAAGCCCATGCAGATACAATGAGAACAAGCAAACTCCACAGACCCAGGCTGATCCAGGATCTGGACAGGGAAGCTTCATGCTGTGAGGAGAGATTACTCAGTACTACACCACAGTCCTCTGCCAAGGGGACCCCAGATATAGTGTAACTGAAATCAATTGGGCTGGGAAACTGCTTTCAAAGAAATTGTACAGCAATACTTGACCTCAATTTACCCTGAGCTCACTCCAAATCATCTGTCCACATTCCATGTGTGCTCAGTTCAACACGCCGACACTCACTCACCCTTGTGTTATGGTTAGGTAACATCTGTTGTGCACGCTGGAATTCTGTAGTCCATCGTTGACTTGCACAAAGCTACGCGCACGGATAAAAATAGAACGTCCTCCAATTTCTGTGAGTAATTGTGTTCACATGTGTGTATCAAAGAGAAACAGAGGTAGAGGAGGATGGAAAAGTGTAGAATGAGTCTCCAGTTACACTTCTGTGGAATGGTAGAGGAGCTGGTGACGTGGCACCACGTGAGACTAAACATCTTGATTCGCACATTAAAACACTAAGTGTGCATATAACCGTTAGCAGGGGGAAAAGAAGAAAGAGTGTCAGGTGAAAGAGAGAGAGAGAGAGACATTCCTGAGTTATTATAACTGTGTCTGCCTGGAAACGTCTCTGGGATTGATTGCTGCGTCCTGAAGCCTGCCAGAGCTCTAAGTTATTACCAGCCAGAGAAACTATACCTCCCTAATGAATAGATAATTGGATATAGGTCCCATTAATATGAATGAAGAAACCAATGGAAACAAAAATAAATTGTGTTTATTGTATACGGGAAGAACTTCATGTATCAGGCGGCACTGAGGCTGCCATAAAACACACAGCGGAAATTTGCAGAGAAACGGCTCCCGTGTGTGGCATAAGGCTCTGTATGCAAAGCACTCGACACTTTGAATGATCGCTACCAACGAAGTTAACTGAACTGAAGTCATATAAAAGTCCAAACCACTGAAGTGATAAAGACCGCGGCGGAGACGAGAGCCTCTCGTCTACGGCGGAGCATCAAAGGGGAACAACAACCTCAGCTAAGATTTGGGGAAGCGTCCTGCAGACCAGTGCTCGCCTGCCAGCAGGAGCATCTCCGACAGCTCGGGCCGTCTCAGGAACAAAGCTGCTTTCAGAGTGTGTGTCTGTTTCTGTTACGCCTCGTGTCTGATGGGAAACATGTGTTGTGAAAGTTCATGGAGGGAAGCGGTTTGTTAAAAAAGTTTCCCCCTCAATTTTTAACCTCCTGTTGTTTTTTTTCAGTTTAAGATCTTACAGGTTTTATCGTTGTTTTTTTGTTTTGTATCAGCAGGAATGTAGAGATTTCTTATCCTCGTGTGAGTGTGCTGATGGCGTGTTGTTCACCTGGTGAAACGTGTTTTCCAGCAGGTCATTCTCAGCAGCGCGGCGGCTCTTGGGAGCATCAGGAGGGCACTGCAGGAACACAACACAGATCAATGAAGACACCATTAAAAGGCCACTCTGGTGATTTCAAAACCACACCGTATTTAATTCATTCATGCATGTTTTGGATGTTGGGATAATGGTCTTTTTGACGGCTGCGGAATAACCACGCATCGTTTAATGACTGAGGCTTGAAAAGTAGGTTAGAAAAGACACATTATTATATATTTCAAGTGAAATGTCAATCTGCTGTCACCTTGGTGATGCAATATATGTACACATGTCAACCAGGAGCCCCTTGGACCCCTCCTCCCAGTGGCTGGCAACTCCATATCACAAATAACAAAGGTGGTAAACAACCCTCACCTGCTAGAAACCAGCATGTTAGTGTGTCTGATGAACACTTCACATGGTTTGTCATCAATCATTTTCCTCTATTAGTCACCGAGCACTGAAGAGGACTCTTCACGCTCCACCCAACAAGACACAAGGCAGCTGAACGCACAAACAAACACTGCTGGGTGATGACTGATGGGCACCTCTCTCCAGTGAAGCTGAATCCAGTTGTTGTGTTTATATAATCCCAACTTGCTCATCAAAATTCTTTAATCAGTTACAATAAAGACGTCTGGGCTAAAAGGAGCGAACAGCTGTTAAACAGCATCTGGCACTTATGAAAAACTAAAATTTGCTCATTTCTGAGGAGTTACATCAGTGACACAGAATTGTGGTCATAAACCAAATGCACTATTTGTGCTGCAGGATCATTTAGATCCTACAGTTCAGTACAGCCGCTGCATTAAACCTGTTCCAGGACCACAACACAGCTTGGGCACTTTCAAAGTCTTCCTGAGCCTGACCGCGAGCGGTTTTTAGATATGCCACTCGATTGAAAGTAACCGATTCATCCTGAGAAGGCAAAAACATTCAATCAAGTAGTTGTTGAGATATTTTAGTCTGGCAAAAATTGCTTGACGGATGGATCAAACTGAAAGCTCCACATGTTCAAAAACACCAAATCCACTGATAATACCTTGAAGTACTCTGATGTACTGCAGAGCTAAGACCCCATGTTTAAAGCCATCAGATTTGTCTCGTCCTTTTGTGTTTGAAGACACTGGAGCCTTCATGAGCGTAAGAGCACACAAGCCCGTGCCTGTGCCCGCCTGCTCCCTCCACTCCTCATCTCAAATTGAAATGCAGCTCTGAGGAAGCCCCGCAGCTCAGACGCCTTGAGCAAAGGAGAAGAGGAAAAATCTTTACAGCAACCAGTACTTCCTCCAGAGGACTGCACCGACTTCAAGGAGCAGCCCCTCTCTTTGGGGCCAGGTTTTTCAGAAACACAAATTTGTGTCTAAATCCTTCAGTGTGTAATCAGATTTGTGAATTTGTCAAATAATTTCTGAATGTCTATTGAGGTTTGTCAATTTGAATGTGGCTCTGCAAATCTGTATTTAGAATGTGTATGTTAATAGATTTGAAAATCTGTATAAAAACATCTACAAATACATATTCATAATCTGTGTAATTGGATTTGGAAATATGTAAAGAAAATATCTTCAAATAAATATTCAGATTTGCAAGTGTATTTATATCTGTAAATGTCTGTTCAGGCATACATGGAGATTAAGCTGAGAAGTAAGTATTCTGCTGCAATCGCTGGAAATAAAGACTCAGATTTTCTTTGCTTATAGTTTTGCTCGCTAGATATGCAGATCCATGTACATATTCACAAATCTCATTACACATTTGGAGATTTTTTTCAAACATTCACGAATCTGACTATGCACTTGACACACAATTGTCAAGAGTTTTGCAACAATAACAGCCCCATATCTCTCTCTCTAATTTATTTCCCTCATTCCGGTAGTGGAAGAAAAAGTAAAACCATTCATCAGGTAATGAGAAAGACACACGCACAAAAACACAGAAGCTCAGACACCCGGGAGAATTGTGACAAATAGTTGGCTGAGCACAAAACTGCCTCCAGGCTTAAAAATAAACCCAAGAACCGGCTGTTGCTGTTTCATCTCATACCTGAACAATCACTCGCTTTTTTTTTTTTTAACCTGTCAAACATAGAAAATTTCATGTTGTAATTATGTCCGGTGAATCTGTGTTGTGTTTGATCGCGCTATATTTTTTTCTTTATGCCTGCGAGCAGTAAGTGGACAAAACTGCTGGTTCAGAAAAAAAAGCCGACGAGAGAAAAGAGGAGAATGAAACAAAAAGAAATGGAGTAGATAATTGCATTTCTGAGGCGGTAACAGAAAGCAAGTGATGCTTTCAATAAGGTGTTCAGACATTGTAGGAGTGCAAACAATATTGGCTCACAACAGTGGATGTGACATAATTGCTCACAATGGAATTACTCTAAGCCCAAGTCAATTTGTTTGCATAACACGCGATGTTAACAAAGCCTCAGAAGAACATTTTGCTACCTAACATAATAACACAGGGTTTCCTTATTTGTGGAAATCTAAGAGTAGTAAATGGAGCTCTTTACTTTATTAGCTCTGCCTGTACTTTCCTGTACATCTGGGGGCAGGCAGCCAAGTCAAACTGAGTTAAAAAAGACCAAGGGAAACTATTACATTGGCGTCTCTGCGAGGATGTTTATGGTTTTTAACTCTCATCATGCAGACCCTGCTTTTACCTGCAGCTGTTCCACAATAAACAACTGGCTTTTACAGCTGTAACAAGTGTCAGGTGAAGGTATGACACCTGTCCAATTCTGCCGACAATCCCAATTAGAGGTTCTATGTTAAATTTTGCCTTACAACTCACCAATGGGACCAGTATTTCTTGGAGAGGGGGCTGGGCTGAATATAGGGCAGCTCAGTCAGGACCACTTTAATCTGAATTTATTTGATTTCAATCATTATAATCAGTTAGATTTGGCGGTATTTCTCTGTTCTGGGACCTCCCTGCTCTTCCATGTGCATATGCCTGGAAAGCCTAAAGCAGGGAGGGCATCCCTTCTTGTCCATTGGCCTTCATGGCAAGTGAGGCAAGGAGAGAAGCAGCAGAAAAAAAGCAGGCATCGATGATAACACATGACGGCAGTGAGATTCAAGATGAAAATGAAGTGCTGGCATGGCGGTCAATATTGAAGTAGCTTTGCAGTGGAGTTGATGTGCATGTGAGGTCTGTCAGTCTCACCCGAGCTCCAGGTATCTCGCAGCAGGCCTCCTGAATGGCGAGGGTTGGATCACAATACAGCATCGCCTGCTGAATGTCCATCTGGAAAAGATGAGAGCAAGATGAGGGAGAGGAAGAGCCTGGAAAATATTCCGCAGGCAGGTCTTCAGAAATGCTCTGGACTGTTTTGTAATTAATGCAAAATGAGGCAGTAAACAAAGTTGAAAGACAATTAGATTCTCAATTATATAAATTGTTAGGAAAGCACTTAAATGGAAGGCCTTTGTGTGTGTGTGTTTGCATATGCTTAGGTGACCATTAGAGGCAGGCCATTTTAGGAAACGTAAGGCTTTTTGTCTAATCCTCACATTTACACTCCTTTTTCCAATCTGTTAAAGATTAAGACAAGGTTTTATGATGGTAAGAATGGGGTTTGGGTCTGGGGGAAGCATTGTGTTAATGAATGTCCTTGCTCGATAGAAGAACACTCCCTCCCCGGGCTGACAAAAGACCCTACCTGCTTTCTAAGTAGGCCAGTTAATTGATCATCAAAAAGTAAGTGCTTGGATTACCAGGTCTATTCATCGCTAATAGTTCCAATTCACTTCAGGCCCATTGTGCCAGGTAGTCCCCTCGCTTTTTTAATCAGGATTTAATGAAATTGACTCAAAGAAAACAGCAGCTCAGGGCCACGGCCTACAGTCTGCAACATAAACACATTCACACCGATGGAAACATACACACCGGAGATAATGTATTATTTGAGTATAAAGGCCATCATGGGAGGCTGCTTCAAAGAAAACATTTTACTCTGTGCCTCTGCTGTAAGCGCTGCTCTATAAGAACACGCCATTAAAATTCTATATGCCAGGGGTATACTGGATAGCATTATTCAGCAAATATCTACCATACTATTCTCTTTGTTAGAGACCCCATTAAAGGGATCTGGTTTATTCACACCACTAATGCAACAGAGAGCTTAAAGGTCGCCAGGTCCTCAAAGAGTGAGCGTAGATGACATTTACACTGATCTGCCTCAACATTAAACCCAGTTCTAGGTATTACTGTCGCACAGGAAAGGGCTTAACTCTGCAGTAGACAAGGAGGCACAATATATTTGTATAACAGAGAGCACGGTGGCACAGCGGTTAGCACAGCTGCCTCCCAATAAGAAGGTCCTGGGTTCCCTTCTGTGTGGAGTTTGCATGTTTTCCCCATGCCAGTCCAAACACATGCATGTCAGCCTAATCAACCAATCTAAAGTGCCCCCAGGAGTGAATGGTTGCACTATTTTTGCTCCAAATTTTGGAAAATTCAAAAGCTGAACTTTATTATGCTCTGGTTTGACTGTCTTTGTTCTAATCCGGTGTTTGGCACTGACTCAATTTGAATCAACTATGTGGAAAAGTGGGAACTCAGTAGACAGGAATTGATTCGTTATTTATACAAATCATTTATGCAGATTTTGAAAAAGCAGTTATTTCACCCCCTGAGCTGCTGATGGTCTCAGGCTCGCCTTTAGCCAAAAATACCAAACTTTCTTTTGTCCGTTTTATTTTTTATTATACCTGCACAGGTGCGGCATCAGAGGCCCGCATGGCCAGCAGAGTGTGTCCGTCAGTGGCCAGAACTCCGTGGGGCTCCAAGGGCTTGGTCTCAATGGATCTGCAGTCCACGTGAAGGGAGGCGGCGCCTTGCTGCACGCTGAGCACCACCTTGTGCCAGCGCAGGTCCATCAGCGTCTCCACCCCCTCGCCATTGAAAACACAGCTCACGAGGTCGGCGTCAGCATCCACCCCTTTGGCTCTCAGTGACAGGGTGCCGTCGGAGCCACTGAAGTCTACAGAGAGCTGCAGAGGGTGGAGAGGTCAGTGGGCTCGCAAAGGCTAAGGAAATGCACTGTATCTCAACATGTTCGAGCGGAAGCCACTTGAGGAAAAGGGTAATATGTACACGCTGCAACCCTCTGACAAAGCTGCAGTACACAGACACAAAGATGGGGTAAAGGGGAAGACATATTAATTACACACGTGCACAGAGCAGCCAATCAATCACTGCTAATGAGGCAGCGCAGGCTCCATCCATCATACACATTGAGTATTTAAATCTGGTCGCAGACTTGAAGTGATTATGGCGACTCTGCAGGACTCCAGTGCTTCATCATGGAACACACATGAATAACAATGAAGGTGAATGAAAGAGGAGAGCGGAAGATGATTGAGAGAAGAGCGACAGTGAGAGAGGGAGAGAGAGAAAGACAGAGTGGGACAAGATGAAGAATAAGAGGACAAAACACGCGTGGAATGAAAAGGGGGGAAGAATTGAAAAGGTGTCAAAAGAGAGAAGAAATCGAAGGCGAGAGTGGATGACTATGCAAACGAGAGGTGAGCGGCAGCGGCAAGAAAGAACAGACAAAAAGTGAGATGAATAAAAGGTGAGAGACCAGGAAAGAGTACAGGGAAACGAGATGCAGCGATATGGAAAGTAGGCAGTGTACGGAAACAGGAGAGTGAGGTGCACCTGTGGGTATCCCTGCTGATCTGATATCTGGAAGAGGTAGGTGGTGTCCCTCAGGGCAGCCTTTTTTAAAGCCAGGGTGAAGGTCAGGGTGAACTCCTCCGGTAAGCCGTGTGGGAACACTTCACTGCAGCACAGACATTCACAGGGGGCAGGAGAGAAGAAATGTTGGTTAGCACTTTAGCCTCAGGGGCAGCTCAGTGGTGCAGTGGCCTCACGATAAGAAGGTCCTGGGTTCGATTCCTGGGCCAGGAGGGCCTTTCTGTGTGGAGTGAGCATGTTCTCCCTGGGCTTGCGTGGGTTTCCTCCAGGTACTCTGGTTTCCTCCCACAGTCCAAAGACATGCATGTCAGGTCCACTGATCAATCTAAACTGCCCGTAGGTGCGAATGGTTGTGTGCCCTGCCTCTTGCCCCATGACAGCTGGGAATGGCTTCAGTCTCTCCTTCTTGGATTTTGACTTACATTCCTGTTTTAATATGTCTCTTCTTAGAGAGAAGTGCGATACTTAATCTTCAGAGTACCCTTTAAATTTGTGGCGACAGTTATCTCTCAGACCTTAATAAATGAGAGTGTACTGTCACACCACTTAAACGGAAACACTTCCATTCTGCTGCTGCTGCAGTTAAAGTGTGTGTCAGGAACTGTGTGTGCAGGAGGCACCTAAACATATACCTGGAAACATGAAACCTTTTAGAGACACCTAACATTCTATATAATCATGCTTCAGTCCCATTAAGATAACTTTGGGGTTAAATGACACTATTCCCTTTGATATATTTGTGTAAGAACAGTGACAAATTAATCAAATGTGTTTTTGGGTTTCTCTCCCCTATTTTTTTTTCCCCATTTCCCTTTTTCCACCACGATTTGTGACAACAGCCAGCAGTGCAATGCAGCGCTCGCTGTGTGCAACCCACTGGCATTAATTTTCAGAGCAGATACGGTCCTGCAAGCCTCATCCCTCAGCTTTGGTCAAGGGCATCTAAACACACACACACAAACATCCACTGCATGTGTAGATGCATTGAGAGATGAAAGGTTCCCAAACACGCCCAGCGAAATTCATGCTCACTGAGATGGTGAGCACTTTGAAATATTCTCTCATGCTCTTATTCTTTCTTTCTCTCTCTCTCTCTTTCTTTGCGCGTGCACACACAAGCACACACACACCTAATTGTTGATGCTGGCAGCTGGTTTCCCACTCCTAGAAGTGGGGTGACAGTGATTTATGACTGAGGAAAGATCCAAGGGAGAACAGCCAACTACCGGATGTCAAAACAAAGAGAGGATGAGGAGGAGAAAAAGGTGAGAGAGAGAAAACACTGAACCAATAGACCTGGAGAGAGGGTGAGATTAATAAAAGGAAAGAGAGTACGGCAACGGATCAAGAAATTCTGGATATTGTAGGAAACAGCCTGAGAGTTTGATATTAACAAATCTATTTTGTAGCATGTAGGTAAACAATAAGATTGTAGAAAGTGAGGCTGTCTGCAGAAAAGACAGATGTAGAGAAAAAGGTGAAAGAAAGAGAGAAACCAATTTTGAAAGTAGAGTTGTTTCGCTGTCGATTAGCGACGTGAGCTGCAGGGCACAAAAACCACTCACACACTTTTCGGTTGAAAGCAGCTCACCTTCCCTCTTCCAGTGAGTTGCCAGCGTACATAACATGCACCCAGTGCACGCCCCCCCCACCACCCACAACAACATGCAATGGGGAGATACCGTACTGGAAATCACTCAGTATGCACCGGACTCATGAAGAGAAACTTCCTGCTGCATCCCTTGTTAAAAAAAAAGGAGAGGAGGAAGAAAGTTGGCGTGAGCCAAAGAGGCACAGGGGAAGAGGGGGAGAGGAAACTAAAGTGGAAAAAGCAGATCTCAGGTTAAAGATGGGAAAAGCACCGAGAGCGGCTGCCTAATCTATTTGTGTGGCCTTCGGTGGAGAGCTTGGAAAAAGATGGAGCCTTTCAATGTCTGCATGAGAACAAACACATTAAAGACACACTGCAAGGTTTTCCCTTTGTCTATACTTGGTTATAATTACCTGAGTAGACAACATGTGCATCTCAGGCACTGAGCACAGTTTTATATGCATATCTAGTTGTAATGAATCCTTTTGTCTGGGTTTTCTGGTTGCAAATCTGAGAATGTAGATTATAAATGAACTCTAAGTGTCTGTGTGTGGATAATCTAACTCAAAGTGCAGGAATAACTAATTCATTCAAACAATAGCACAAGCCAACATCCTTGTGAACTTGTTTGAGGATGGAGCTCAGCAGAGCTGTGAGCTAAACAGACACTATAACGCACTCATGTTTGGCTGGTTTACAAAGTTCACCCTCTTAGTTCGCTACATTATTATGCTAACATTGGCTTTTCCAAACTTGAAATTCAACAGTTGAGCAAAGGGCAAACATTTTCCCAAACAGAGGGGGGGCCATCAGATCTCGGCTCGTCTGAAAAGCTCTGTCCCGGTCCTACCGTCTGCACTAATGCACCTGAGCCTCTGAGTTCTGCGTCAATAGCAGCTCCTAAGTTTGAAATGAGCTGATGAGCTAAAAAAAAACATATGGGTCAGTAAGGGTTGATATAAATTATACAAGATCACGGACCAAAATCAGCATTTATTTGGCTGCAGCCCTGACAGGACAGGCTTGCTGTTCCTTAAGTTCACCATAAGTCCGGCTGACAATCATCCCTCTTTTGCAGATGGAAGGTTTTTATTTTTATCAAAAGTTTACCATCCTCCTCTCATGACTCATATCCCCTACTTTTCCCGATGACCCTTCCATAGTTATATATTCAAAGGGACTGGAGACCTAAACATTTTGTCAATCTTTTAGATTGTACAGTTGTACCAACCAACCAAGTAAAAGAAAAAGAGTAAAATGCTTTAATGTTAATATTACATTTTACTTTGGTCAAAAATGGTTGTGAACCCGGCCTCATGCCAAGATATCACCGCATCGCTTCCTCTCTTGCCCCAACACGCTGTAGCTGCTGCACAAAGGAAACAGACTCGAAGCAATCAACTCATATCCTGCTGAAATTAAAATGCCGGCGATGACTGGTGATCATTTCACAACAGACGGCTGTGACAGGGGAGAGGACAAGCCGCTTCACGTCGCCAGTTTACCCTCAGATACAAAGCAAAACTCTGCTTTACAATTACACAAACACCACATTTCCGGTCAGCTTCAGTGGGGAGGAATATAAAAACCTGCTTGGCTTCATTTCTGCAAATGTGCATTTACATACGCTCACACATGCATTTGCCATGTGCACACAAACAACAAGCCAAATGTACAAACAGCAAAAAGCCAGAGAGCAAGCCTGAGGGTTGCTGTTCTGAGGCGTTCGCTCATATCCTGGATTTGAACCTTTAACCCCCGTTCCCTCGACACTACATCCCTTAATCGTCCATCTGTTCTCCGCCTCCACTCTTCCTTGTTAATGCCTGTAACACTTCGGCACACAGCAATTTAAATAGGAAAACATTTAAAAAAAAATAAACAAAGAAAAGCAGCATTATGACTAAGCTATGCTGATCGAGAGTCCCCGAAGCAGGGAGGCAAAAGAAGGAAACGAGTCTCATCTGATTGTGTTTATAGGACATGGAGTTCTATGTATAGAGAGAAGCAGAACCAAAAGGCAGCCAGACAGGCAGGGCTGATGTGCTAACATTGATTATTCTCTGTCTGAGGTACCAAGGTAGTATTCTGCACTCACAGAACCGACAGCTCAGCTCTCACTGGCTTCAAAATTTCAATAAACGCTGCACGTTACAAAATCCCAAACCAGCAGCCGAGAGGAGATAGAGCGGCGTTCCCGTCCTCTCTCTCTTTGGTTAGAGGCAAAACAAAAACATCTTTGATTTTTCCTCTTTGCTTCCAAGGATACTGAGCTCCAGAGAAGTGACAGCTTTTTGGTGTCCTCTTCCCCCTTTTCCATAGGAACAACTTCTCTCTAAGCCTGCGACAAACAATATATGTGACACATTTAGAACAAAATGTCTCCCAAAAACCAGTGTTTTGTAGACAGATTTATTGGGCCTTCGAGCGAGTGGAGCTCACAGCACTGGGCAGAGTGATAAAATACTCCAGGCTGACCCAATTGGCAAGTTCTGAAAAACTGCTTTATCGGTGGGTAGAAAGAAGCTCAGCCATCTGAAAGTCCTGCTATGATTCACAAGAGCTGAAACAAAAAGCAAAAAAAAATGACAGCAGGAAGAGGACTGAAAAACAGCCAGCACACCACCCTAGTAAACAAATGCAGAAAACACAATGTGCACCAAAGTAGTGTGTAACAACAACAGGAAAACCCTGAAGCATAAAAACATCAGATATCACGCTGCAGAGCCATGATTAAGAAAGCTGTGACGACTCTTCGCCCGGCAAAAGGTTAAACACGAGTCTTTTATACTTTTATTACCCTCAATGCATAATGCCCACTAATGCAGTGTCAGTACGAGAGAGCGTGCACGAGCAAATTGTGTGAATCTTGTAATTGTGTCAACTTGCTTAAGTGCGGTCACAACCGGAAAACCAATAGGCTGTTACGGTTCGCTTTTACAAGCCAGGGAAATGAAGTGGTATTTCTGGAAATGTAATCAAAGATTGACCCACGGTGAATGGTTTGCCAAGTGTCTGCTGCTTCTTTTTGTTTTTTTTTTCCCTCCTCACACAACCGCCAGTGGACAGTGCTGACACGAGTTCAGAGGCTGTTCAGCCGCAGGGTTTTCAGTCACTGAGTCTTCGTCTTTGTTCAGACGCAGCGTGAAAAGAGACAGGCCTTCGACATAAGCCAAAAGCTTGAGAAATCCAGCAGAGAAGTCGCTTTCTCTTCCCGTAACTCGCTCTCCGCTTCCTAAAGCTGTACACATTGTTTACTACCCGAGTCGGTCGGTATGGAGGAGCCGTGCCGAGTGTGGGAGCGTGGTGGAGTAAACTCACTCGGTGGGGCGTAGGAGTGCTGCCTTGCCCAGGCGGAGGATGACGGGTCCTCGTGGGTTGCGGATCTTCTTGACATCTGGACTCTTGAGCAGGGAGAATTGCCTCACCAGGTTAAAACCTGACAAAACAAACGGCATTCGTCAGCACTCACATGAATAAAAATCTGGAGGAGGATGTATGCCTGCTTGAGTTTGAGTTCTGCTCACCGGTGATGTTGTGCCTGGCCGTCTGAGGAAACTTCCACTCGTCCACTTGAAGGGACGGGCACTGTACATCTGCAAAAACAAAAAATAAAGATGACACTGAGGGTTTTTACGATTTAAAGAAATAGTCACAAAGCAGAGAACAAAATCCCTGGCTTGTGATGCAAGACTTTGGAGAAGTTATCGCGGATCGAACCTTTCACGCTTAATGCGATGTGAAATAGACAGAGAGCGCAAGAGAACCAGCAAATTCAAACACACATGAGTCAGAGCCTAACAGAAGTATTGATCTAAAAGGGAGTTGGTGAAGGTTGAAGAGTCAAAAATAGCGTAAGATGCAGGGAGAGAGATGAAACGAGGGCAAAGCTGTGCAGAGAGGAACACGGCCTCGTCTGACGGGTTGTCTGGTGCCGAGCTTGTCTGTCGCTGTAGCCCACGTTTGATGGATATGTTCTCACCCTGTCAAGGGAGGTTACCAAGAAAAGTGTTGCCTGTCAGTGCGGCCTGGCTGACTGCAGGGGGGAGATGGGAGATGTGTGCAGCAAAAAATGGGCTCATACAGGTAGACACGGACCCCGTGAATCACTGTGATCCACAGTAAATTGATCTCTTTGGGGCCAAAGACCACGGCCGAGAGAGTACAGCTTTTTAAAAAGTGTTTTTGCAGCAGGGGGTTCCCTTTGTTAACAGATATAATCAATAATTCACAGAGCAGTGAGTGATGCTATATGTAATGTGAATTAACAGTCCTTCGTTAGACCATGTTCAAGGCTACCAGGCAGGGTGGAGTATTCTTCCAGACAGAAAAAGATTGTTTTCAACTTCATGTTTATCCTTGACTAACATTACCCAGCTAACTAGCTGTCCAGGGGCATGTTAGCTAGCTTTAATATTATGTGTGGAATCGTTTACCATTGGAAAAATATCTATTTTCAAGACCTGGAGAACATTGAGGTCAAGTGTGTTTCAACAATAGAAGCTCTGTCCCAGATTTTAATTGGTTTTCTAAAAAAAAAACATTTGCTATTATGAAGTAACCTTATAGAGATTTGGATCTTAAGGTGTATTTTGTCAGGAACTTTTTCTAATACATTGAAAACAAACTTCATTCAGTGTAATGAAGTTGTCGAGAAACCCTTTGTGGTGAAACAGGGAACCCACTGCAGGGAGAGCTGCGCTGAGGCATGCAAAGCCACTGTCTGCTTCCAAGCACAATTTATCCAGGCTGGAAGTCACATCAAGACGAGGGGGAAAGAGTCTCATATAATTACTCAAATAATAAGATCCAACTGACTTTAATTAAGAGTTAGGATTTTAAGGAATTTAATTTCACGGAGGAAGACTCAAGAAAAGAATTAAATCACACTTAGCGCCTCATCAACTGTTATCAAGTTCATCTCTCGACACCCTGCAGCTTCTGCTCGTCTTGGTGTGAAAACAAAGAGCCCAGCACGCCCCAGTCCGTCTGTGCTGCAGTGTGTCAAAGTCTTATTGCTGTCGAAACGGCAAATGTTAGAGTGGGAAAGGAGATGTCAAACAGTGGCGCCGTGGGACGATGAACGGAACCTAAGACTGAGAGTCAAACAAATAGCTTGAATTGAAAGTGACTTCTGGAAAAGGGAACGGACACAATGGGGAGAACGGAACAGAAAACATCAATAGGGTCAGTGTCTTCTGAGCCCTATTACACACAGCCCTATTACACACACACACACACACACACACACACACACACACACACACACACACACACACACACACACACACACACACACACACACACACACACACACACACACACACACACACACACACACACACACACACACACACACACACACACACACACACACACACACACACACTGTGTCTTACATCCTTTTCTCCTTCACATCACACACACACACAATTTAACTGGACTTGTCAATCTTCAACACTTATCTGTGAGCTCAAAGTACATGTTATGCAGCCTCACACACTCACCCAGCTCTTATCCTCATCAAGCAATGGCATATTCCACCATTCGACACTGCTTACTCTTTCTTTCCTGTTATATTTTTCATCACAGCCCCATTTCCATCAAGCAGAATTGAGATTAAGGCTCAGTCAGGAATAGAGAGATCCTGGCCGGAGGCTAGTGGGCAGCAACATAAGAGAGAAGTAGGTGGAGGAGGGAAAAAGAAAAAACAGGGAGAGTATAAGGAGGTGTTACTTGAGGAAAAGCAACTTGCTGATCCAGAACAGACTCTCTTGAGGAAATGTTTTTTTCTTATCAGACTCTATTCCAGTCTAAGCTGGTGTGCTATTTCTGCTGTTTTTTCTCGAATTGCTATTTTCAGACAGTTTGACAATCTCACGCTCCACATTCTATCATCAACAACACAAAGGTGCTGACTTACAGACTATAAACATAAGCGTGGCAACATGTGCACATCGGGTGTGAAATACAACTGATGGTGGTTTGGTAGAGCCAAAGCTAAAACACTCAATCAAGTATGTAAAGGTATCTATGGAAATACAGATGGGCAAATGTATAAATTCACCAAACAACACTGCAAAGTTGTGGAACACAGAAGCTAGGCCTGTCTGCACAAGTTTGCACTAATGCATTCATTGTATGAAAGGTGTTTCCACTAATAAAGTGGAAGCCTGTCTACTAGTGGGGACCAGTGTTTCCATTCTTCTTCTGATGGTCCCATTAGCCTATTACATTATTAACTACAAAGTTGGGTAATAGCTCTAAGAAGAACTTGGGCTTGGAGGCTGCATTCACCAGGAGCCCTATAGTCACAGGTGTAGTACAGTTGTCTTTTTTCTAACTCTGCACGACTGCTGTTAACTTGCACTACACTGATGACGACATGAACATGAAAGCAACATGTGAATAATTCATCTTCCACCATGGGGCTCGATATTGCAAACAAAGTGATCAAACAAACTTATCACATAACTTAGCAGCAAGTGTATTCTTTCTCTGACTATATAACTGAAATCTGAAGAACAGGTTGAAAACTGCCTGGCTTGAGTGTTCCTCTGGGATTATCCCACAAGTAAACGATTTGTTACCATTTTTTTGAATCCCAAATCCAAGTTAAAAGCTGTGTTGATGTGTTAAAGTATCCGCATTTTGCACACACTCATGGGAACTATTTCTACACAGAGCAGCTCAGTGGATGGAGGATATTTTAGTGGACTCTTGCACTTTGGCAGAGGACATGCCGCAGACATTGAACCCCATTTCCTCTCAAGCTGTGATCAAAGCAACACATTTGCTTGTTGACAAGCTAATTAGCTCAAAGTATGAGTGTCACTCCAGGATCCCGCTAGTAGCTGCATGTAGCCTTAAAGAGATTGGATGGTCTTGGCTGAGTTCACTTCCTCTTTGATGGGTTGTGTTTGAATCTTGCCAAAGCAGGTAATGAACACTGGCAGTCAAGCAGCACACTGCTGTGTGTGCTCCCTCAAGTCTCCCCTTGCCAAATATAAAAACTCAGAATATTTTAGGGCAAAAATAAACACCACATTTTGATACATACCTGCTCATGTGAACAGTAATAGAAAGCCATTATTGTCAATGTTCACAGATAAACATCGACATCATGAGTGTTCCCCAAAGGTGCTTTGTTACAAGTAAACAACATAATGAAAAGGAACTAAATATATGAATATGACAGTCAAATAAAATATAATAAGTAAGTAGAGGTAATGGGGTGTGGACCTAGAATGAAAATGTTACACAGACATATTAATGCACATTAATGAAAATTTTGCTAAGAGAAATATTAATAGTACATGTATTTAAAAGGACCAGCGCGTGGTGTGTGTAGGTGACGCTTAACTGACCTTGTCTGCTAATCAGCAGAAAGTCAGACTCAGTCGTCTAGGTCCAAGAGCTGTTGACAGCACATGCAACAGGGAAGGAGAGGGGCACGCTGGCTTGATGATTCAACGTAGCCTATCTGGAGGTGAAATGGGGGTATACCAAACCGAGAGGGTGATTAAACGAGGGAAGGGAAGAGACAGGAACAGAGCGTGTGTCTCAGTCACCCTCTCGGCCAAATGAGACAGACGAGAGGGAACATTCCTGGTGGTTTTCCAGAGATAAAACTGCAGTACAGAGGAGTGGAAAGGCTTAAAATGCTGCAGTCGCAGAAGGATGAGCTCATTCTTTTTCCCCCTCGTAGGCCTCTGGCCCACTACACTCACACACACACACACACACAGACTGGGCTCAGGACACGCACATTTACAAGACTTTCGCAACAATAAAAGCAGACAGGACATGCCAGCAGTTTCCTCAAATAGGGACTGCTGTGTATCTACATACTGGTTAGTGAGGCGTGTTGATAGCTTCAGATGAAAAGGCAAAGGGTACACACCTGGTGTACTCTATTTCTATGCAGATGTGACTACATTCTTAAAAACTGAGCTCATGCTCAAAGTTACTGCATTGTGATTAGGTTCATATTCAGGTAGGTGTGATGTAGCTTCCATTACACAGATTTTCCATGGAGAGTTTGAGACATCATGGGACAGGTTCGTTCATGAAGCAGCCCCCCTCCCCCCGAGGAAGCTCAAACCATTTTGCTCAAGTTGATTTCTTGCCAGTGACAATGACAGGCCCCGCCTTCCGTGAACTCCAAACTAGCCTGGTCACGCCTTGCAGGTTACCCATCAGTTTCAATCATCTGGCATGTTGATAAGAGACAGTGAAGGGGGACAGTAGCTTAACACATTTGAACCACTTATTTGTAAGTGAATGGAGACTGAAAGCCATTAACGCATTGATGTCATTGTCCTGAGATCCTCATATACGTCTATCTGGAGTGTGTTTAAACTTTGCTGCTTTTAGATTTCCCTCAATACTGACCCTAACTAGTCTCCCTGCCGCTGAAACAATCCCACCACGATGCCTCCATCATTATGCTTCACTGTTCCAACACTTAAATTGAAGGCCAAAGAGTTCAATCTGGGTTTTATCAGACCAGAACATCTAGTTTCTTACCATCTGGCCTCTCTGCCTGAAGTTTAAAAAAATGGTGAAGTGCTACAATGATTGTTGTTGTTTTTTTCTCCCATCTCCAGACACTGACCCTGGAGCTCAGCCAGTGACCAGTGAGTTGTTGGTCATGTCTTTTACCAAGGCCATTCCAAGATTTGCTCAGTTTGAGCAGGCAGCTCGGTCTAGGCAGACTCCTGGTGGACACTGCATTTAAGCATCACATCACTGGGCTGTTGGGAACCTGCAATATAGCAGACTTTTAATAAGCTTTCCAATCTTTCATCTTTCTCTCTCTGAGTTTCTGAGGCAGTGCCTTTAACATCATAGCTTGGTTTGTGCTCTAAAAGGCATTTTCAGACCCTAAATAATCAAACTTTATGTTGACAAATGGGTTCGCTTAGCAAATCAATTTCTGGATTTTGGGTTTAGAAATATCTTAAAGATGACAAATGGAAGAACTGCTACATTTCCCTTTTTTTTAAAAGACAAAACTCTCAGAAAGTTTGCATTAGCTTTGTCATGGCTGGATAAAATGTCTTTCAAAGCCTGAGTCAACATTATTCAATCTATAAAACCATTCATTTAGACTAAGTAAGGTGCAGGGGAAAAAAAACTTTAATTTACAAAAGGACTCTAGTCATTCTGGCTGATACTGTGCAAAACCGCAGGGATATCACCCAGCTTGACTCTTCCAAGCTAGTTTTACTTAAACCTGCTTTCCTGCTGCATTGTCAGCAAATTACCAGTATGAACAGATTTGCATGAGTCAGAGGAATGGTGATAGTGTGGTGGCGGGTGTTGTGCTGCACTTGAAAAAAAAGCACTTTCTTCAAACACTGTTTGGGACGCTGCGAGCTGACTCAGTCTCATCTGAGAAGCTGTGAGAACGTTCTCCCCAGAGGGACCCCCCTTCATTGACAAAGCTCCCCCCAGAGCACCACAAGCTATGGAGGATTTCTCAGCCCCTGAGTGATACAGAAGAGTCGGCCCCTGAGAGCACGCCGACGATGTGATTCAGGCGCATGACAAAAAAAAAACAAGACAATAAAAGATTTCTCTTCGCCTCTCTTTCTTGGTTGGATGTTTCTGTCTCTGTAGCACATGCACACACACCTGGATTCAAATAGAAAACACCTGCCTCCGACATTCTCTTTCAACATGCTTTGCAGCGTCATGCACAATAAAGGCTTGCCTGATTGAAGGCTCGGGAAAAGGAACCCAACCACACGTGGTAAACGCACACGCCGCTTTGGCCCAACCTGACCACACAGCCACCAGCAGCACCCAGCATCGAATGTCCACAAACTGCAATTATGCTCAAACCTTGGGCTCTGTCGCACAAACACACACAGATGGACGCAGTACCATCACATCCCATATGGGTTTCAAAGCATGATGGTGATCAGGCATATGGCTCCAGCTCAACAATTAACTTTCAAAAGGATTGCCTTAGTCCCAGAAGGCATTGTTTTTGTTACTATACTTTTTTTTTTCTCCGAGAAACAGCAGTTTGAGAGCAGTGTCTGATGTGTTTTAGTCACAGCTCGTGTAGAGAGCAACAGCAATGTTTAATAAATGAAGCTGTTTAAAGCTCCATTGAGGCTCTGGCAATTATTAAGTGATTTAATAATTTAGCACATTTATTTTGTAGTATGAGTATTATTTCATTTCAAATCGCAAATAATTAGAAAATGAATTAACTGAAACCCAAACACACACTGATTCAACCTCTAAAGAAGCTTTCATTAGAGTTCCTGGAAAAAATATCAAGACATATCCCGCTGATATTAAAAATAATTCAAAGAGGTTTTGCTATTTGAGTTATAATAAATAATTATATAATTATAATAATTAGCTTATTTTGTCATTCAATATCAAATCTAAGTTTAAGGCCAATTCTTCTTTTTACCTCACCGGTAAATTTAGGGATTCATTCCCATGAAAATTATACACAGAAATCCTGTGCAGGAATCACAACACGTAAAACACCACGGTGTGTGGGAATCACTTCTGTTCTCAGTCAATTGAATCCGCTGCGTGTTGCAGAAACATCACAGTCCTACCCGAATCCAGACTCATCGGAGTGCAGGCGATCTGTTGCTGGAGCGGACGCCCCTCCGACGGACTTCTCCCATGGCTGGCCCGCCATCTTGGAACTCTGCTTCCGGGTGCACGGAGCGATCGTCACCGCTTGGGAAACTTTTTAAAAGTCATTTTCTAACTTTACTTTAGGCTCCAATGGCAGGGCTTCCAAAAGAACAATAAAACACAAAATCTCTTCCTTCAAGACTTTCTTTTCTCTTCTTTTCTCACTCGTGTCTCCTCTCCTGTCGCGTGTCTTTGTCGTCACTTCCTCCCCTAATTTCCTCTTTCTTCCTAGCAACCGGTGCTACAGGCATCCTAATTGGCTGTAGCCTCTGACCTCATTAGGGACCGTACACAAAGTAAAACACCATTTCACACATCATAAGGGGCAGTAAACAAATTACAATCACAACAAGAGAGTAAATCATTATAATGAACCAGATTATTAATTAGTCCTAATATTAAATGTTGTTTTATTTGTTTACTCCATATGTATTGGTTTGATTGGGTTTTTACCTGTTTAGTTAACCTTTTATCTGTTTATTCACCTTTTTTAAATCAATTTCTTTAACCTTTTATTTATGGTTATATTAACCTGGGTTACAACAACAACTGTTCAAGAGTGTAATCAGCTCACCTTGCTCTGATGTCAACAGTTCACACGATCCGAAGCTGAGGGCCAGCAGAGTCAGGGAGGAGCAGAGAAGCCACATGGTTTCAACCTCACCTCAGCCACCAGCTGATGGATGAACAAGCAGAAAACAAAAAACAAAAAGCAGTCAGAACCAATCTGTGTTTCCGTCTGCATGGCGTCCTTTAACTCTGCCGACAGCTGCACATAATGCTGGACGGCTAACTAGACGTTGATGTGTATTTATGAGTCAGTCATAGTTGATGTGTAAATTACGTGGTGCGATGTGGGCTTTGTTAGAGGCATACCAATTAACTAAAATGTCCTCCATTAGGGAGTGTAACTCTGTAAAGTCTGATCATAGTCATTATCCTGTCCATCTGGATGGCCTTTGACTGGGCAACTGTCTCTCTCTCACACACACACACACACACACACACACACACACACACACACACACACACACACACACACAC
>JAFBJW010000134.1:666798-810301 GCA_016785235.1 Pseudorhombus dupliciocellatus | reverse complement strand
ACACACACACACACACACACACACACACACACACACACACACACACACACACACACACACACACACACACACACACACACACACACACACACACACAGAGGTGTAGAGAAGATGAGCAGAGCACATAACCATACACACACGACCAAGTCTAAATAATAAAGCCATTGCTGGAGTCAAGAAGAGAGTAAACAAATACCCAATGCATATATAAGACAACAAAGCAAAGTGCAGACATGAAAGCAAAGTGATTTACATGCAGACTGGTGGGTCCAGAGTCAAACAGACAGTGGGGCCAAAACCCACAAACACATCTGGAGACTATTCCATTGGAGCCGTGGTTGTGTTGCACCAGATGGTTCCACGTGGCCTAATAACAAGCACACACACATACGGACGGACTCATGCACGGATTAAGATGCTTGCCACGTCTCGATAATCATTGTATTCCATCTCCACAGCCCCTTTGCTGCACTAAAACACACACACGCACACGAGCACATGCGCACGCCTCCCGCCCCGACTCACATAAACACATCCCATCTGACCTGGACTTGCCCCCAACATGTGCAAGGACCCCATAACTCTGCAGTGTTTACAGGTACAGCGGAGCCCTCGGGGCGGGCAGGCGAGCAGACTGTGTCTCTGTACACACACCTGTCCCGTCTGCCAGGAGAAATGATCCCCACGCTCCCCTGGGGGTACACAATGTGGTGCTCCTGCCCGGCCGAGGACACCGTGTGAATACCACACTGACCTGGCTGCCTGCAGTGCGCTGCTGCTAACGGACAATCTGGAGGAGGACAGGGTTCCAAATTATCCTCGGAAATAACAAGGGAACCTCAACATGCCCCGTATTGTGAATTATGCATCCAGGTTTTGGGGACGCGGGGGGGGCTGCTGACTCAAGGTGCAGTTGCTTTTCTTGTTTTATTATGTTTTAAAGGGCCAGGTAAGCATTTCATGGAAGGAACAGGATGTCTGTGCAACCATTCTATGGTGTGCAAAATTGTGGGACCATTTTTAAGTAAAACTGGACAGCAAGAAGAAGAGTTTAACAGGTGGAAGGTTAATCAAATCTTTGAACGGCTTTCTGCCATTAATATGGGCTTCATGCCAAACATCCACAATAATGAAAAAGTTCACACAGTAAGTAATACATAATACATCACAGGCCAGAGAACAAGGGCGGAAGGAAAAGCTACAGCTCGTTTTCATCATTATCTGGTGACAATCTAAAACAATTTCACAGGCTTCCCTCATATGAGTTACTCTGGATGTCTCTCTCTTTTTTCCTTAGGTCCACGCACACAGTCTGCAGCTCCATGACCACCCGGCTGACCACAGCAGATAAAAGCGGGGTCAGGCCGCAGGGCGGACTGGCAACGAGCCCTGTAAGCGGGCAGATCAGGTCACTGAGTACGAGGCCAACACAGGAAGGCAAACAATGCTAGATTTGAAATTCTCCCAACACAAAAGGTCTTGAAGACACATGTGCTGACAGAGACCAGCATTGAGAATCACTATACAGAGAGAGCATTTTGGGAAATGCTGAAGACAGCGTGGCTCATTTTAGTTCTGGGTCTAAACCTATTTTCCTCTTGACTCCCTGCAATCGATTCAAGTGGTTTCTCATGGCTTGGAGACATTGACAAAAGTGACGCTGATACCGTCCCACATAACAATGGAGGGAATTTGTGCTCTGTACAATATTTGTTGTCACACATTTCATCATCATTGCCATCGCTTACAGAGCAACAGCACCAGCGGAGGAAGGCCTTGTAGAGGAACACACTCTGACAGAGATAAATGAAACATGTCCTCTCTTTGGGCAGACAAGAGCACTGCTTATTAGCCACCCAGACACAGATGATTAAATGACAGCAGCAAACATTTTACATTTGCACTGAATGGGTGTAAATGTGAGAACTTGGCACAAACACATCAGCCATGTTATATACCAGGGTTCACTGCTTTCCCAGCTGTCTTGATCCAGGATACTGCAGCAAGAAGATTGACAGACAGCTCGCTCACAGGGTATCTGCTCCCAATTTACCCTGCGCTGTCTCTCACACACAAACACACACGGACCACAGAGTGGTTTTGGTGCAGGGCTGTGAAAACAATCTCCTGATCGGGCTATGGGGTCATCACCCTGAATTAATCCAATGGAGAAAGTCCTCTCTCGCAGTGGATGTGTAGGGTGTTGTGGTAAAAGTTGACTGGGATACAGGGATAACAAGGAAAGGCTTGAATAATAGGGGGACAGGTACATATGAATTCATTCATATCATCGGTTGGAGAAGTTGCAGAAACAAAAGACTGTCAGACAAACAAACAAAAAAAAAACAACTGCATAGGACATTTCCCACTGAAGGAGTAAATATCTGGATCCTACCATGTTGGTGTTAACCTGTCAAAACAGCACACCATGG
Organism: Pseudorhombus dupliciocellatus; assembly: GCA_016785235.1. Taxonomy (NCBI): domain Eukaryota; kingdom Metazoa; phylum Chordata; class Actinopteri; order Pleuronectiformes; family Paralichthyidae; genus Pseudorhombus; species Pseudorhombus dupliciocellatus. The sequence goes on along the minus strand of JAFBJW010000134.1, from coordinate 807,869 downwards.
CCACCAATCTGTATCTGCTTTCATATGCCACTGAGCTGCAAGAGTCAACTGGTCTGGAACTTTTCCTGCCAGCCCCCTGGTAAAATATCCATAAAATATGCAAGCGACACCATTTGTGAAGGAAAATTCACCACAAGAAAAATGGGCCTGATGATGAAGTCTCTAGCAGTGGACAATGGACAATGGACTCAAAACAGGATAATACAAATATCATGGGTGGATAAAGCTGTCCCATATGTGTAGAAGATGTGACGTGTGAAAAACTTCTGGACATCGTCTAAAGACGGTGCTGTGTTAGCAACAAACATAAGACTAGCTGGTAATTGTTACTAAATGCTAATTGCAGTTAACACGCATAATTAGGTCATAAGTAATGTACATTCATCTGATGACGATGATGGTGCTGAAAAAAGGTCTAAGTAACATTTCAGTCTAGACCAAGTTGGCAGACAGAGACAGATTGGATGTTGACATCTGTCAAAACACTGTCAAGGTTTCCTGGATTTGTCAGATCCTCTAAGAATTATCAGAGCAATTTCTTTGCTACAAAGTATAAAGAAAAAAAAAAGAGAAAAAAAAAGGGTGGGGGCGCGGCGGGGGGTGGTTGGGGGGGGGGGGGGGGGGGGGGGGGGGGGGGGGGGGGGTGCAATGACAGAATGTAAAAGCCAGGGAACACGGGATGCCTGAGTAATGAGGGAAGCAGATGTGTCTGTGGCATTCAAGCCTCCTCCTCAGCACTTTGTTTTCTTCCCCAGGTTGCGGAGAAATCGTTTTTGGGAGTTGGGCCACTGATCTCGGAGCAGTGCAAATGCTCAGACTCAGACATGACTTTGCTTGAATGATATGCATGTAGCAGAAACCAAACGGCTCACAGGAGCATTTTTGCCAGCGAACTACAGACTGACAGCAACCACCGGACTTTATTACACTTTTCCCAGCATCGGTTCATAAGTTTGTTTGTTTTTCAAAAGTCCAAAACAGAATACAATACATTCCTATATCCACAAAGGCAGAATAACTGCAATGATCTCCTCTAGAAGACAGGGTGGGTTTATCAAACTTATATTTTATGGTTTTTGTTTGGTCCCTATAATCACAATCTTCTATTGTGCACACTGGGACACTCTCCATAAGGAGTGTGTGTGTGTGTGTGTGTGTGTGTTTCTATTGTGCTCTCTGATGGAATCGCAGCAGCTTCTCTGGTATTAGTATTGAATAGTATGCAATAAATCATATCTATTTCCAGGTGCTGTACAAAGCAGCGTGCCGCCTGTTGCAGCAGAAGTTTCACAGTCAACTTTCACCACACTTCCCAAACTCCAACCCTAAAAAGTTGAGCTCTCCCTCTCACGCCACATACAAAAGCCATACCTTCAACTACAGAGCAATCCACAGGTTTGCGTCCACATTAATCCGTGAATGAATGCTGGTAAATATCCAAGGAAAAGGTCCAAACCCAATCACAGGTAATCCAGTGTGACTTCTCCTGTCCCCTCTGACTTTTTTTCTTGAGGCTTCTCCTTCCTCAGAGAAAGGAGAGAGGAAGAAAAGAAAAAAAAAAGTTTGTGCAGGATTGTCCAACTTTCCCCCTCCCCTCTTTCGCTCTCTCTCTCTCTCTCTCTCTCTACGCTGCTGCACAAACCAAATCCCCAGTCTCCCTCCCTCACCTCCTCTTTGCTTTCTGTGTGCTTGTGTCTCAGTTTCACATTACTTTACTTCTTGTCCTTTTTCCTGTCTCTAACTCTTCCCCCTATCTGTCTCTCTCTCACTCTCTCTCTCACACACACAACTCCCCCACGCACCCTGCCCCCCTTCTCTCTCTCTGTTTCTCCCTCCCCTCCCTGTCTGGGAGATCTCACAGTGAAATCACCTTCTCCACAGAGCAATAGGAAATGTGCCTGGAGCAAGTCTCCAATCTCAGGCCTTCACCCTGCACACCCCTCTACCTTCATCCTCTTCTCCTCTTCCTCTGTCCTTCAAAGTCTGAGAGTTTGAGGCCCTGCATAAATACTCTGGCCCCTCTGGAATATTGTTGAGATGAACTTACTCCATCAAAATTAATGAACTTGCTTATCATACTTCACGTTTGATTGAAGTCTGGCTCCACAGCTTCTGTATTGTTTTATCAGTGGCTTTTATGGCTTCCAATCTATAAAGTGGCCTTGGCTGCAGCCTGTGACCATTCCGACACGTTTGTCTTAATAGCTGCATAAATCCCACCTTTATTGTCAGTAAAGTAATAGTTCGGGAGGCAAATAAATAGCACTTTGGTCAGATTTATGCATGCCTCTGGTGCTGCTGTGGCCCGATAGGGGAGATATTTATTTCTGCCTCCTGTCGAGAGGTCAGCTGCTCAGCAAAGCAGTTGCCTGTCACTCTCTCATTAGCTTAAACCCCCACAACGTGTAAATGGTGTTGATGAGAGAGTGGATGCAATTACAACTTACGGTGCAGTCAGACATGCTGCGAACTTCAGGTAATCTCGGAACAGTCTCCAGAAGGGTTGTAATGTGAGAATGCAAATGTCCAGAGAGGAGGCGACGAACATTCTCCAAAGTTTCTCCTGCCAGACCCCAGGGAAAGAAGAGAAGAGAGAATACAGCAGGGGATTCACTGTGAACAAGTGGGCATGCAGGCATAAAGTACTGAAAGTATTTAAATAGGCAGCATGGTGGTGCAGTGGTTAGCACTGCTGCCTCACAATAAGCATCACTGGGGTTCATTTATTAATGCCAACAGATCCCATTCACCCACATCTTACACATTGGACCTCTAAATGTGCGATATAAATACAACTGATATGCCCTGTATGCTGCGCCAACACTCAACTGAACACACCAGATGTCTGTGTTGTTGTGAAGTCCAGACCCAACTCAAGCTACAAATAGCTTGAACTACTCTCAGGCCTCTGTCTTGAGAAAACAAGGAAAGAGGAAAAAGGTTTCCGGCTACATCAATGACTTCTGCAGCTGTCCAGTCCTGTCGCAACCTTTGAACTTTGCTTTCACCCGAGTGGGACCTCAGTGAACTGACAGCACTGGTGGAAACAGGGTCACTAAGCTGCTGGCTGAGGGACATTAAGTCAAGTAGCAGTAGGAGTTAGAAGGATTTATCTAGCCAAATACATGAACATTACACTGAAATATATCAAAAACATTCATGATATTCATGAATCCCAAAAGACGAATCTTTATCTGTCAGTCAACATTTTCCACACTGACAGACTGATACAAAGTTTAATTCTCCCAGTCATGGTCTTTCCTGACAGTTATTGGACGCATTGACATAAAAAACAAGACTAAATATATATTTTATCACATTTTATGTCATTGTGTCATTGTTACCTTACTGAAGGAGTCTCTTTTGAATTTTGCGCACACGTTTTTTCCTGATTTGTTAAAGTAGTCGCGTAGAACAAAGCGATACAATGCATATAAATAAAAATAGGCCCTTTGAATATGCACACTGTCAGATGCATCGATTGCATGCAGACTCAGCTCTACTTCATCACACTGCTTTGCAAACACTCTTTCATCATAATCGACTGGCAGACACCCGCTTGATCCTCTGTGTCATCATCAATACATGCCATCGATTAAGAGGCAGGGATGAATCTCTCTGCCAAAGTTTTATGTTTCAAACTGGCCTATGCACGTGATTGCATGTAAACGTTTGCAGATCTTTCAGAGGTGAGCAAGTGATGGTGCGAGAGAGAGAAAAGATATTCTCAGGGTGTGTCTATTATACATGAAAGGATGCGGTTTCCCAGGCCTCCCCAGATCTACATTAGGGCGACATTTTGTCGGCTCATCCAGTTCTTCACAGCTCCTCTGTGGACATGCACTGGCACGCGACTACAGCCTTGATGAGGAAAGATGCAAATGCACCAGTTCACATGCATATGAGTCATTCACATCCCCGGCTGGTGGGACTAAATTGTGATGACAACCCTGAGAGACAAGATCATAAATGCTCCATCATAAAAAAAAGGGAAAACAAACAAACAAAAAAAAATAAAATAAAAAAATTGATTGCCATGAAGGAACCACGTCTGAGATATCGCTGTAAAATTCAGAGCCTCGAAGGGAGAAGGGGCTGCGACGGAAATTGGACGCATCTCAAATCCCTGTCTGTGCGGTTGTTAAGCTAAATGACACAGAACACAAAGGCTTCGGAACCTGACCTGGTTAGACTAGTCCAAGCCTCACCGGCTGGTCTGTGTCTGTGTGTGTGTGTGCCCATGTGATCCATTATAATCACACATATTGTGCGTGGTGGGTGGGTTTGGCTGAGCTCCAGCTCTCGGCGGGGGAGCATCTCTGGAAAGGAGGATCAATGAGCTAGTCAACCGGCATCGTATGGTGGTCTGAAAACGTTCCATGATTTACGAGATGCGAGGCCTCGCTCTCACCAGCTTTATCCTGTCAGCAGTTGAAAGTTTCGCCTCACCTTCTGTTCAACCATAACTCTGCTCTGCCCCCTCTTCTTTTTTCCAAATGCACCTGCTCCATATATTTCAATGGGATCCCTCTTTAAAATATGAAGTGGGCCTCCTCCATTCAAGCCGGTCCTCAGTTCTAATTAAAAACGAGCGTGGAGGCAATGTGGCCTGATTACAGCTGAGGACTTACAGTTGAGTCCCAGTGTGTATGGGGGGGTTGTTTTTAGAGACTGTGAAAGAACCACACCTGTTGGGAAAACCCTCCAGGGGGTACACCACGACTGACCACGCTCTGTCACATGCACTCCTGGGTAGGGATCACCGAGGGCGGGGTCCATATGTCTGTGCACATGCTCCCTCCCAGAACTATATTCCCACCATCAGAGGCTCTCCATCTTCATTCTCTCCTGCCCTCCTTTTTCATCCTTCCTCATTCATCTTCTCTGAAGCCCACACCCTCCTGCATCCCACCGCCCTCTCACTTCCTCCATCCACGCCGCAGTCATTTCTTTCTCTCTTCCCTCCTCTCAAAGATCCCTCACCGCTCTTTCTTTCCCTCAGTAACTATGTGAGGGGCAGGGAGTGGATAGATCCTGGCAGTGTCTTTATTGGCTCAGTTATTTCCACTGCATGCTCTCGTGCTCCCCTAAGAGGATGAGGGATGGCATGGGAGCACTGGGGGAGAAGGGGGAAAAGGGGGAGTAGACGGGATTGGATGGAAAAACAGAAAGAAAAAAAAATGATGAAAAGAGTGAAGCGTACCTTTTCCCTTTTCGACTTCTCGGTTTCCAGGCGCCTTACGAGTTTGCAGGCAGTGAACCTTCATGCACGCACGGCGAAAGTCTGAAACACACTTGCACACAGCGCCACTGAGGAGAAGATGGAGTCAGTGCAGATGGAGTGGATTCTATTTCAAGCATGAGTGCTGTTATAAATCAGTCAATCAATGAGGAAAGACATAGCCACAAACGCTTATAAATGGGCAGTCACGCAAAACACGGCCTCGCACACGCCAGTGAATCAGTGTGAGGGACTCCTGTTTGGATAGTCATTAAAAGCCTCGGTACACTGTTGTGTACCAGTAAATTGGCTTAATACTCAACACTGGCTCTCGTTGACTGATAATAAAACCGAGGCTTCAGGTTAGCATAAATAAAACAGTGTGAATGTGTGTGTGTGTGTGTAGTGCTCCTCAGTTTGCTGGTCTGCATTATTGCTGCAATAAGCTGTGGAATAAAGTAAAACAACCAGGCGTTGAGCTGAAGCGCTCCCACTGCTGCAGCAAACCGGCGACTGAAGTTACAGCATCGCCACGCAACCCAGCGCACTTCGGATTTAAGGCTGGAGCAGAGCGCCATAATACGTTACTAAAGTCTAATTTGCCAGTTGTGACATTGGGGAGGAAGCACAAAATAGAGCACAATAAAGAGAGGGAATGGGATCCATAAAGAAAAGAGCCAAAGACGGCCACTCAGGGAAGTGGAGGAGGGAGGGAAGGAGGCTTGGGAAAGACGGAAGAGGGGGAGCGCGTCTGCCACATCGTGGGCCATGACGACGAGCATGTGGAGCCTATTTGGCCAAATGACACATATCCCGAAAACAGCACTTCATTTATTCCCCCCTCCTCCTCTCAGTCTTTCCATCCAGATGAAAGGTTGCAAAGGCAGAGAAGGGGGTGGGGGTGGGTCTGTGGAATTATGCTGACACAGGCTAATGAGAAAGAGGAGAAGAGACACAAAGAGACACGCACAAAGGAGGATATACAGTAGCTGCAGCAGTAGTTTTCCACTGAAGTCTGGAAAGAGTTGGTGCACTGGGACGCCCGTGCGGTCACATGACCACCAGGCCACGTTACTCAGAGGTTTATGGAGGCTCGCTGCTTCCAAGACTTTTGTCTGTTTTTTTCCAAACACGCTGCATTAGCTCAACATGAGTCTCGGGGCCTGCATGCCAAATGGATTTTCCACATAAAGCATGTAACACAGGCAACTTTCCTTGGCAGGTTATTCCCACTCTCCACAGTTGACGCACTAGTGCAAAGTTCAGACCTGGTGTCACCATCTGCCACCAGGGATTCAGTTTGATGCAGTTAACATTGATTGCCTGCTTGGTTTTACAAAGGAAATGCTAATGTGAGGATGTGTGTGGATGTACGCATGTAATTTGCTCTCGATCACACCTGTGCTGCCACACAGCCAACAAGCCTCTACCTGAGTCCCTACGACACTGTGTCAACATGCTGCTGTCCAAAATACACAATTAGTGAAGGCTGAGCAGAATCCTTGGCTCTTTCAAATGTTTGCATGCTTGAGACTTAAAGCTTTCGAGTGAATAATCAACCTGCGTTCCTCAACGTTCTGGGTAGGGTCCAAAAAAACAAGCTTGTGGTTTCAAACCCGAGGAGAAGGTGAGCTGTGAGCTTGGCCAAGATAAGCCAAAGACAACGGATGGATGGGTGGATTGTGCGTTAACTAACTAATCAATTTCTTCTGAAGTAAGTAAGTATCTGATTCACCTTCACTCTCATATACAATAAAGAAATAGCTTTTTTAGCAGCTGTAATATTACAACAAGATCATTTATATTTCTACTGGTACCTTGTCAAAAAAAAACATTTCCCTGAGGTGCATTGCTGTCTATTGGTACTTGAAGTAAATCGATTTGTTATTTCCAATATTTGAGGGAGCCAAGAGGCTAGGAAAAAAAAAGAAGTCCTCTTTGCTTTGTAGTCTCATTGGAGTGATGTCGTTAGTTCAAGGGCTGGATTCGGCCAAAGGAGCATTAAGACTTGGCCAAGGTCGGCTGCTGACACTTGCCTCGTAATTGCTGGGGTGCTGCACGGGCACGCAATCTGCTTTCAAATGCAAAACTGCACTTTGAGAGATTGGAGACACACCTGGAATACATATTACCATTTAGCATCACCCGAGATTTTTCCCTCTGTTTATCACCTCTGGTAGTTCATGGCAGAGGGGAGTGTGTGCACGCACATCCCCAAACACACACCTACGATAATATCCGAGGCCTGCGAAAGCACCCAGTGACCCAGCAGAGGCAAAACTGTATTACCATGAAGATGAGTTTTACAGGACAATATAAAGAGGAAATGGAGGCATCAGCATGTCTGCCAGTGGCTCTGTAGCTAATTACATCTGCTCATAAAGCTCGCATGAGGCACGAAGCACAGCAAGTGACTGACCGGATCAATACCAGCACGCTGCACACCCTGCATTCCCCACACCTAGGCATGCTCGGACTAGCAAACACACAGGGTGTTGATAATCAAATCAATATGAGCCATATCAGTGCTGTGTATCTCGCCAGCCACGTGTGTGACTGTCATATTTCTTTCCTGTATCTCCACAGGGACCCAAAACACTTCATGAATGGCTGCAAATAGAACAATATTTATGCAAGCGTGCATGTATGCAGTAGCCTTTTTGACAATGTCTGTTAAAGCCAGTGCACAGAATGAACCCAGTACCAAACAAAAGGTCACAAAGCCAAGCTTGGAAAAAGTTCATGGGCAACATAAAAAAAAATACAAAAACAGAAAATCACTCTTGGAAAGGAAAACTGAAAAACAAGGTCTTAACTAACAAAAGATCAAAATACAAAAGGACTAACTAAGAGCGCTGAGCGAAAAGGCACAGGAATGACTAAGCAAAACCCAAGGCTCTCAAGGCAAGAATAAAAAAACTCTGGTAACTTAGCTGGAGCAAGAACCTGAAGCGTGACACGGGACCTGACGCAACAAACTGGAAACCAGAACGGGGAAGACACTGGCAATATATACACATGGGTGAATGGGACGCAGCTGGAGCACACTGGGGAGAACGAGAGGCAGGAAGGGAAAGCGACCTGAAACGAGAGGGGAATTACTTTTCAAAATAAGACACAGGAAGTTCAAGACAAAGTCAAAATGCACAGTGACAATAACTTGACACAGCCGTGCTCCACTGAGATCAAGACAGCAGAAATATTCTGGACATATCTAAACTGTAAGTTCTAAACTCAGCATGTATCTAACATATAACAAATGACAAGAATGACGAGACATAACATTGTCAAGTTGAAGCCGCTGCTGTGACTGTCAGGGTAGTTCGGTCCCAGGCCAAAAAAACCAGACAGTGGGAATGTAAATTACCCTAATTTGGAAGCTTTTAGGCTAATCGAACTGTCCACCAGGTAAACGAAGCACACCGGGAGTTCAGGATACTTCTGACAGCTGATGGTGGCAGGTTTAATGAAAGCGTTGGCTCATTAACATAGGGCTCAGACGGTGGCCCCCGTGCTGTCCCTCCCAGGCTCGTTATCTCAACAGCAATTCACCACAGCCATGACTAATTGGCTTCAGCACACAATAAAACTTCTAACGTTTTGAGAGATCATTAGAGCACGCTTGTTTGGATTTTTTTTTTTTTTTTTTTTTTTGAAGCTCGCTAGCACGTTATCAGCAGGTCTACCGAAGCGGAGCATCAAATGGCCGCAGGTTCACCTAGTTTCTCCACCCTAATGATGGAGAAGGGTAAAAGTCTGAGTTGGAGAGTGATGGGGACACATAGAGGGGGTACTGCTGTCCCTCATTCAGGAAAAAAAAAAACAACCTGCACATGTTGTACTCTTTCGGTTTTACAGTTGTAGAAAGTATTTATAGAAAAATATCACCTCTCTGTCACCATAAACACTTTCCTGCATCTTCTGTGTTAATAGCTGCAATGAAAAGGAAATGAGATGCTGTAGATACAGTGAAAATTGGCAGGAAATCACACACATTATTTCACGTTCAGGTAACCCGAATGATCCGTTCTGTTCTCTCAGATATTGTTCAAAAGTAGCTAAACTGCAGGAAAAAATAAGCTCCGCCGTCTGACCGGTATTTTGTTGCTTATTGTTGTGAGGAAACAGACCTCAGGTTGACGTGTCTTTTCATTTCTGAGACTGTCGAGGCTGAACAGATTGGATTTGAGAGTGCGTTGGACAGAGCGGTATTTGCTTTTCCTTTCTTTCATTTCGCAGGCAAATAATAGAAAACAGGAGAACTGCGGGAATTCTTATTGTTTTTGTAACTGACAAATTGTTGGGTAAATGAGCGGCAACCAGCGTGGACAAGTGGAAGCAGCCGGCCAGGGGAGCTATACAGTGAGTGTCCTGCAACCTCCATTTCCCTCTTAAGCTGCAAGAGTGTGAAGCGATTACTGATTTGTTGAGTACAGATAACTATGATTAAACTCTTTCACTGGCAGAGCGAAGTACCCCGGTGGTAAAGCGCAGTCTGCTCTGATTGGCCAGCTCGACCACTCTGTTGTGATTGGCGATCCAGGGCGTATATGAATTGTCAGGCTCTCGCATGCCAGGTTACCTGCTCGGCATATATTATGCAAATGTGGGGCATTGAGATACACAACATCATGCTACCTTGGAAATATCGCTCAGACTACCGATGTCCGGGTTTGGTGTAAACTTTGCAGACTTTTTATAACACAACAGGAAGAACAAACAAACTGAAAAGCACACTGATGTCAGTATACCGCTAACCAAAAAGGGCCCAATCCTCAATCAAACAGTCCCAGAGTATAGGACACATGGAACTAGACTAGAAGTAGAAACACTTGCTCATCCTTAATAATTGTACACAATTATTCATCGTCCCCAGAGGATGAATCCTAATGACTGTGTTGACCTCTGACCTTTCCCCACGCAGAACGCTTGTCGGTCCAAATGCACACGGCAATCCTCAACACTGAATAAATAATGGATCAGTCTTTGGGGAAGTGTGGGCAAGAAGCTGCAGCAGCACGAGATGGTGTGGTTTTGTTTTTTTTTTGGCATCTGTCTGTGTGCACCCTCCCTGCCTCGTTCATATGCATCAGCAGTCCTTGCAATTAGCTTAGATTAGCCAGACCCCGCTGCCTCAGCCCGACCCCTCTGCAGCAGCGGGGTCGCTAGGTGATATCTGAAGTCCTCTCAGACTCGGGGTTGCTTGCTCGTGCAGATCCATTCAGCTTAGACCGGCTGACATTAAAAGACCCGTTATTCTCTACGCCAGCCGTCTTCTCTCACACTGTCCTCGTCATTAAGAGTCTCAGATGGTTTAACGCTGACCTCCTCACCCCGACAGAGAAGATGCGCTCACTATCAGTGCCCGGGATCAATGGCAGTGTGAGACGAAGAACAGAGGGAGTGCAAATAGAGAAAGACGGAGAGATGAAGAGAGAGAGAGAAATACAGAGAGAAAGACACAGTTCCATATCAAGGCCTATCGATTCCCACCTAACAGGGCCTAGTAGCATTGATCGTGGTGTAAGTATCTGCCTGGCTGTGGCTCACACTGAAGCCCACACAGCACTGCAGCACATGGAGGACTCAAAACACACACACACACTCGTGGACGCAACGTGTGCGTGTGCATTGTCAATGGGATGTCTATGTCCTTTGACGTGAAGGGATTGTCTTAGTTTATGATCTCGGCACAAAACCCAAACAAAGGAAGAGTTGGGGAAATGAGCAAAAGAAAGGGGGGGGGGGTGCGAGGAATAGAATGCAGGTCAGGCCTTGACAGATTACTGCATGAAGGTGGTCCAGGCTGCACGGCTAATTATGCGTGACATTACTGAATAAGCTGTTCCGCTTGCTACATTTTATTAAAGGGAGTAAGAGGCGGCACACCTTAATTCATTATTCACTGATTTGAATGGATATTACACAGTGAGCAGACATGGGGAGCAGAAGAATCCCCGGCCTCACAACTTCAGAAAACCTGTATTTCCAGGTGATCAAATTATTGATTTTTAAGGTGAAAGCTTTGCCCCAATTACCCGACCGGCAAGACAAGAATGTTTATTTACAAATAACTTTAAATGTTAAAAAGAGTCTCCTGTGCCAGAGTTAGGGGAAATCAGCGAAGAGGGTTTGTTTGGCACACGCCGTCGACACAGACCTCCAGCTGAGTGAGTTGTGATTCTAATCCGATTATTTGTTCTCCCTCCCTCCCTACAAAGCACTTGCCAAATATGTTAATCTCCCCAAATATGCCAATTTATTCTGCAGTGCGGTGGGATTTCCCAACACAGGGGCCCCTGACTTATGGTCCCAGATACTTGTTGAATGACATTTCCTCAAATGCACGTGCACACGCCCTCGCGGATACATAAAGGCATATACATCATATGCTTAAATCCAAACCCCTCTGCTGGCGTGAGCTTTGGGAGCCGCTGTTTTTGTGCAGCTCCGCGTTGCCAGTGTGAATTAGAGAGAGGGCTGCTCTAAATGTTTCATGATGTTTACCAGGCTGTTTGTTCTGAGAGCAGATCAAGCACGGACCACTCCCACCAGTACCCACCAAAGGGGGGAAGAGGAAGGAAGGGGCGGGGGGCGGGGGGGGTAGTCATGAAACAAGGTGAATGAATGAGTTTTTATGAAGCCGGATTGATGGATAGCAGCGGTGGATGGGTACCGACAAACATTACGCCGGGCTCACACCTAATCTAATCTATAATGCATATGCATTGCTGCTATTTATGGTGCGGCCAGTATGCTGCTCTGAGATCTTGTTCCGCTGCTCATACCAAGTAACATTCCGCAGATGTGGTTATCGATCATGGGCTTTCATTATGGAAAAACTCGTCTGGCATCTGGCCACACGCGCAACAACATCAGGAGGAGGAGTGTGTTATCAGCGCATGTGTTAAGAGGAATGATTAGAGCGCAGAGCCCAGATTCTAAATCCAAGCTAATATCAAAGCAAAACGTGCCCTCTGATTCACCGAGGCGCTTCATCAAAGCACAAAGAGAAGCAGTGGCAAATATTAAGCAGTTATATCAAATATGTAACACAAACAAATGAAGGGCACAATTATGAAATCTCCCCTTGAACAAAGTTCTGTCGACATAAAACAATCAGACAGTTTGATAACAACGACATGAAATCATAGAAAGCAGCTGTGGGACCAAGGTGCTGGATCCATGATCCATGTCCCTTTTTATGATCCTTGAAAAACTGCCCTATAGCTGATTTTCTAAAGGACCATATTTGAAGGGAAGAAAGCCAGAGACTATTGTATAAAAAAATCCTTTTTCCACTACCTTGCCAAGCATTAGGTGCAGTATGGATACTACCCTCATGCCTCTGAGGTGAATCTGCCGCTTCAGGCAGTGGTTTAAAGTTTAAAGCCAAAAAAGTAAAGAACCCATTTGTTAATTAGTGAACTCCATTTGGTACCTTGTGTTTGTTGTTCCAAGACAGTCTTCTAGTGTCTTTGCATTTACAACTTCCAGTGTCTGCTTCATAAATGTTTTACGGACGTGACTCAGCCTTAATAACATTCGCCGATTCGTTAAAGTTTGATGAGACTCAAACTCAGACTTGAGGGAGCGAAAAGCCAAAAAAAAAAAAAAACCCCAGACCCGGTGACCTCCTCTTCCCTTCCTCCTCGCTGCAGGAAAGAAAGGCTGCGTCGTGCAGTAGCACTGGAAGAGATTCCCACGGTGGCAAGTCACCGGGCATTGCTCCTCGGCTACCGTGCCGCATACAACTCAGCTCTGCTGTACTGTCCACACTACAGTAAGTCAAAGATGATGGGACATGAAGGGAAGCAGCCGGAGCACTGTGCCCCCTGCCTCCTATTAAAAAGGCATTAGTATTCTCCCCTGTAGCCGGGTCCCTCTTGGCCTCCTCTGTCTTAAGCTGCTACGTTGGGCAAATATTTCCTCCTCATCTTAACATGTTCCTCCGTTCTCAAAGCCCCCCCCCCAACCTCCTCTGCCGGCTTCTCAAGCTCTTCACGTGGCGTTTAAGACGATAATTGACATTCTCAGACAAGATCAGAGCTGACCTGGAAGCGAGCAGGGGAGCGTTTAGGCGGTGGCGAAGCTCACAATGCCCCCGCTGTTCTGCCGGTAATTACACTCGGGGCACAGAGATCAGCGCTGCTTATTGAATTCATATCAAATAAAACTCAGGGGAAAGTACCGGCTGCAGTGTAGCAATCCCACTAGCCAGCCGCCTTCTCCACGTTATCCGTTCATCCTCCCACCCTCCAACCCCCTGCAGCTCATCCATAGCCCAGTTTCTCCTAATTCACTTACTTATTCTGTTATATCTCCTCTCACTGCCTTTCACATTTTCCAGCCCTTTTCTTCCTGCCGCCCCTCTCTGCGTCTATCACTTTCTGCACATTGAAAGTCTGGTTCTGCTCCTCCCTCTGTTCCCCCTCTCATCCCTTTCTTGTCACTTAGTCAAACCTCTGGAGTTCTCTCGCAGTTCCTTTATTGGATTCTGCGGCGGCTTTGCTCTCCCAAAACTCTTTATGTGTTCCCCTCAGACTCGGCCTGGTGTTCCATGTTTGTCCTCACCTGGCCTCCCGCTCTCCCACTTGCTATATTCTCGCCCCCCCCCTCCAGTAATAAAACATCAACTCTGCTCCTTCCAAAGGTCACAAAGCAGGGCCAGGAGAATACATAGTGTATTCCATGGTGACATGATAGTGAGGTACTACAGGTGTCTTTGCAGCCTCCCTCCACCATATCACCACGACTGCATACTGTTCTTTTTTTATATATATATTGCACTGCCGCAGTTCAGCCCCCAACTCCAAGAGTTCTCCTTCTTGCCACTTGGGGGCGACATGACCATTTGCTTCCAGTCTGCGGCTGCTCTGCAGACTGCAGGTCCACAGCCCCTGCTGCACCTCATGCAGCCCCCCCCCCCACCCACCACCACCCTCACTCCCCCATAACACCAGTGCCCCCCCCACACGCCCCCGCACTTCGTAGATCAGCTGCGATAAAAACAGACGCCGGATTGAAATGTCAAAAGCGTATCTCAAACTGCCGGGACATTAACCTGCTCACCTCTTTCTTTAACCCTTCAGAGGGAGGGGCTGCAACGTGGCAGAGGGGAGAAGAAGGTGAGGGGGGGGCAGGATGAACTGTCATTGATTAAGAGCTTTCATGGGTTGCAAAGAGCAAGAGGATATACAGGCAGGCGTGTGGGGAGTGGGAAGGGGGGGGTGCGACAGCGTAAGCAAAGTAGACAGAAAATACTCCAGAGACGGAGGGAGGGAGAGGGCGAGAGGGAGGAGGGACGTAGTGAGACAGGACTGAGCCGGGGAGAATATGAGAGCAACAGACTCAACGCCAAACGGAGACCAAGGCGATGGAGGTGAGAGGTGACGAAATATTGAAGCAGAGCTAAAGGAGTGAACGCTCTAAGGTTGGGTTGGGAAAGTCAGATAATGCAGCAGTGGTGAGCATTGATCTGGAAAAAGAGTGAGTGGTGGGTACTGAACTGAGAGAGAGAGAGAGAGAGAGAGAGAGAGAGAGAGATGTGCTACATCTCAGTGGGGGCGATTTGGTTGATAATAGGCTGATAAAACCGCCGCCTGCTCTCAATGCCTGTCATAAATCTTTCATTGTTACTTTCATCTCCTCCATCTCCCACTCTTCTCTACCCCCCCCCTCCCATTTTCATTTTTACTTGTGCTGCCATCTCACCGGCCTTCAGCTGCACAATACAACTGGCGCAGCTGAAACGGGCCAGTGAAGCATTTTAGAATAAAGCACGGCGCCGGGGTCGAGAGGTGTGGTGGACGTGCCAGCGATGGAAAAGCCACTGTCTTCAAGTGGATGTGAGTGATATGAGCTGCGTGAAGCCTCGAGGATTCTTTGTAAATATGGCTGAGAGGGATGAAATGAAAAAGGCACGGTGAGGAGATCCTTGACTTTGACACGCACAACTAATGTTAATATTGTCTAGCCATGAGGATTTGCTGAGCCCTGTATCAACTAACCTTGCATTGCCTGTCGTACTCTCAACTGATGATCTTTTTCTTCATTCCCAACTACCCCTCTACCTAACCTTTAGCCTCCCCCCCCGCCCATTCTCCTGCTCGCCCCCTGCCCATCTTCTTGTTGTCTCTGCGTCTCCCCACCCCTGACACAACCATAAATCACGGGGACTAGAGACGGCCTTGTTTGTGTGTGTGTGTGTGTGTGGGCGGGTGTACGTACCTTATGTAAGCTCTCAGGCTATGATGAATTAGCTGCCCTAAATAGGCCACTCCTGACTGACACAGGTGATACAAGCATTAGCCGCCGCTACACTCGCTGCGACTCATCAAAAACCTTGAAATTGAGAAGGGGGAGGTGAATGGAGAATGGAGACACAGGGAGTGAGGAGTCTGAAAGCATTTCATCGTAAAATAGAGTCTGATGTAATAAGCAACAAACCTGCGCAGCTCTCTGCAGCCTGAGCTGGAAATGGATGTTTTATTGAGCAAATTCAGACCTGAAATACACAATACAATACGAAACAATTCAAATGAAAGTGAGATTTGATTTCGACTTGAGCCGAGACACCACTTTAATAACGTGCTCAGACCCTCAGTTTAAACCTGTTGAACAAGCCTGGACACATCCATGGACAATGCGGACAATGCACAGTTTATAACGATGGTGGTGCTGTTGTTAATGACACCGATAATGACTCGTTATAGATACGGACTATTGTCATGCCAAGTCACAGAGAAACAGGCATTTCCTGCCTGCCCTGAAAAACCTGCACTTCATAGTCAAATTAAATTTTGAATTCGACCTCCCTTCACCACTGGCTGTCAAACTCTGCTCGACAGTAACTGGCCTTGGCATTTCGGCGGTGACAGGTGGAAACACCTCACGGAATCCACAGATATGTTGAAATTTGTAAAACAGTTTTATATTAAAAAAATAAATTCAGGATCTGTCTTGCTGATGGGAATTTACACCGGAGCGAAAGAACACCCTGTCACCGGTGCTTTGCCCGTCCGCAGCTTTAATGGATCTAAGTGGGTTTTCTAAGAGGCTTCTGGAAGTTTTTAGTGCCGCACAAAAAGGTAGATGCTTCTTAATAGCTGTGACTTTTAGTGAATTAGCATCCCTGGCCCGGCATACAGAATAAAACATTTGGAAAACACAAAGTGAGACGCACGCTGAATCGGAGCCAAGCAAAGAGGACTCCGGTCTGCCGGTAATGGGATTTAAACAAAGACGGAAGTAGGCTAAAGTAGAATGTCTCGTTTTTGCCTGCGTACCTTCCACTCCGTGCCAGCCATTGTCATCCCTCAGCTGACAAGTGATGTTCAGCGTGTTCCAAACACCATGACAGAATGCTCTATCGTTCCGTGTCAGGCGGCCAGACAGCGACGAGCGGTGAGAGAGAGAGAGAAAAGGAATAATGTGGCTGGACCGAGGAATACGGAATGAGGGAAAAAAGGCCTGCTAGTGAGGCCACGGAATGAGGCAAGTGGAGAAAATACATTTATCTTCTGGAGTATGAATAATCTTTTTGCCATCACCCCTCTTTTTGCCCCCACCCCCCCCCCCCCACACACACACACACACACACACATAGATCCATGCATAATATTTTTCTTCATCACTGGTAGAGGTGTCTGTGAATAGTTAATAGTGTGAGAGTGAGATGCAAAGAAAGGGAGGAAAAAAAAAGGGGGGGGGGATTCCTCTGGACACACACACACACACACACACACACACACACACACACACACACACACACACACACACACACACACACACACACACACACACACACACACACACACACACACACACACACACACACACACACACACACACACACACACACAACCTGACGTTGAGGTCAGATAAAATATTTGTGAGTGCAATTATGTGCTTGGCATGTGTGTGTTTGGTGTCATGTTACCTTGAGGATGGATCTCTCCTCTCTCTCTCCTTGGCTGTGGCACCTCAGTTCCTCATCGCATCTCCCTCTCTCTCTCTCCTCCCTCTCTCCTCTCTCTCTCATTGGCACAGGCCTCGGTCTCTATCGTCGGAGGTGTGTGCAGATCCAGCTGGTGAGTGTCATGCTCTGCTGCCTGGTACTGCTCAGTAATGGCCACAGTGGCCAAGAGAGCAGCTGGACACACACACACAGACCAACACACACGGGAAGCGGAAAGTCTTCCCAGAGACTCACCATTCATTCCCCTCATTACCATATAGCTTGTCTCTCGGAGAGAACAGGGCCAGGTGGTGGGGAAGGGGGGTGGTGTGTGTTTTTTGGACGGGGGGGGTTGGAGGGGTTGGTGGGGGGGGGGGTCATCCGGGGGGGGGTTTGTTGTTGGGGGGGGGGGGGGGGGGGGGGTGGGGGGGGGGGGGGGTTCATCCAAGCACCTTGGAATAGCTTTCACTGTGATGACCAATGGCACGTTTCCATTTCCATCAAACAATCAAATGCCACAGGAGTAAAGGTTTAAGCCTGAATTTACAATCGCTGGATTGAAGCCCGAACTGGAATTTGTAACAATACAGCACCAATCACAAAAGCTCTGTAAACAAATCCATCTTGGTTACACGTCGCCAACTTAATAAACCACTTGGTGCGGGCCGTCTCCTCTCAGCAAGGTCGGAGGAGGCTCAGAGGGAAAGCAGCAACGCAGAACAACCCTACACGTGTCTCACTGTCGGTGGTCAGTAAGCAAACGCAGAAATTCCAGCTCCGCTCATGTGTTTCTGTAACTTTAAAGAATTTATTGCGTCTAAATTGCATCATAAACCTGATCGCAGCGAATTTCAAAACCTGCAGCTTTGGTGCTCCGCCGGCTCCATGCCTGCAAAGGGTAGCGGGTGTTTTGCTGTGAGAGCGGCGAAAAAACTGGTGATATAATTTTGCTAATGTTGTGGACGACAGCAGTTTATCTACTTATTTCTTGCTGTCTTTTTGGACAGCGGCAATTCGAGGCTGCCTGACCTTTCCTGCAGGGTCAGTGAAAAGTCAGTCAACTTTTTTTTGTACAATCTGTGTAATAATAGAATTGGGTAATTCAGAAACCCCCAACTAAATAATTAGAACATTTACAAAGATGAAAGACAAGTCTCCACTTTCTCCACAAAGCAAAAATATCCCCGGTCAAGCAAAGAGACCACACCAGTGAGTCAGTCTCGCCTGTCAAACATGCTTCACTGCATTTTCATAGCTTCAAACGGGGACAGACTCACATTATAGCACCACTACATCTTCTGTTAAGGCCAGCGCTACGAAGTGGACCCAGAAATGCAGCAGGCAAGGGTCAAAAGGTCAAATGAAGCGTTCATTTCAGTCAGTCGTCAAAAAGCATGAACACAGCCAATGCAGCTACAAACAGGACGCCAGCTGCCAATCAAATATGTCCCAGGACTCATTGCACTTTGGGAATGAATGGAGGTAAAAGCAGCGCCTGAGTGTCAAGTTGACTACAGCTGATCGTCGCCTCCTGGGCAGGAAGCCGCCCCTAATTGGGAAACACTTTTGGCTTCACTTTTGAGGAGCAGTCCTGTCGTCCATCTTTACAGGAAATGCAGCCAAATTCACGTCAAATGACTTGTTATTTTTTCCTTTTAATTAAAGCAGCTGCTTGTGTGTTTGGAGACTCTTTGTTGTCGTTTTTTTGCTGGATTAGATTTCATTTGAAAAAATTGGCATTGACGCGTTCTGGCAGCGTTAACGTGCACGGGAATGTTTCGAGTGGGCATTTGTTTTTCCAAATGTGCAGGTCAGCACAAACAGACCTCGTTCCACATGAACGTGGCCACGGATTTGTTACAGATCATTTCATCCTGTGTGCTGACTTGTGCCTGGACAGCTTGCATCAATCCCCGGCTGTCCCGTTATCGTCCTGCGACTTCTGTATTTCTTAACCATCTAACCGTGTTTGCGTGAGTGATAAATCTGGACAGACATTTAGGGCTGCCACCAGCTGACAGAGAGGCAGAGGAGACAGGAGAGGATTTCACTCACAGGACAGACGACGCGTCACTCTGTGCGGATTACAGCTTGACATTGTTTCAGAGCCCAGAGCCGTTAATATTAAACGTACGCCTTCCTGACCTCTGCCGCTGTCTCCGTCTGATTTCCTTGATTCAATAGTAAGTCCATCGCTTCTAATTAAGCCTCTGAGATTTAAGGCTGCAGATTAAAAACAGGAAACATTCCCACATGATATTATCACTCATCTGCTTGGCCAGGATATTTTGACATCTGTGGCGTTGGCCCCTCACGAGTCTCACAGTCGATTTACGACACCGTCATCATTTAGGATCCAACTCCAACTTGGCTTTTCAGCAATGTGAAGAAGCAGCTTGGGTCGTCCTATTTATTTGACTGACAGGTGTCTGTCCACTGTGGTCATTAATGCTGTTGGGGCCCGTGTTAGAGCAGTTATGTAACACAGCTAAACAGTTGATGTTACCCATGATCCCCTGCTTCCTGGACCAGGAGAGCTGAGCTCTAACAAATACATTAAACTCTGCTGAAAGTTCTTGATATTTCAAACTTTCCTCGCTGAATATAAATGATAAATCCTGGCTTGTAATGACCCCTGACTCTTTTTTAAAGAACCTACAGTTCGACATTACCATTGCACTTGCTGGGTTTGCTGCCGATTCTCGCACTTTTACTATTTTATTTTGCGAATACCGTTCATTTCTTTTGCTCAATGTAACCAAGGAGAAGGACGCCGAGGGCCTGGAGTGACAGGAACGAGAAGCATCCAGCTAAATTAAAGTCAGTGCATTCACTGAACTTCTGAAGCTCCTACACGTACATGTTTTATACTTACATCTTTTTAGACTTCCTCAGTCTCAGTCTGTCTCCCTCTGAACCAACATGAATCTCATTTTGAAGATAAGGGAAAAAAAGAATAAATAAATAACTAAGAAACAGCAAATGATTATTTCAGATGCGCAGCTTGGATTCACATTTCCTTCTTTGTCTCGACAAACTTCAAAAACATCTGACTCTGTTTATGATTGACAAGCCCCCAGATCAAGCTGATGTTTATAGAGGGAGTTCACAGGCACATGCAAGCACACGTGCCCGGACATGCAAATGTGAGAGACCCCCCTTGTAGTTACATTATACGATTCCAGAGAATTTCAAAGGCGTCAAATCTTAAAAAAATGAACTCAGAATGGGACAAAGAACACGGAGAAATGTGTTAATAACTGGTAAGAGGATGTTGCTCTCATATACACGGGCGCATAGTGTAGCTCGTACATAATCTCTCTCTCCAACACTCGTACTGCAGCAGTGAACTGTCAGTCTTGTGGCTCTCACAGTAATCCCTCAGTGTACTCAGGGATTATTCTATATCAGCTCCTCTGCTGTAAAACTCAATTACTCTGTCTATTATATTTCCTGTCTATTTCAAGTCAATACTCACATGTCATTCTCCTCTCTGGCGCAGGCATTAAGTGATTCCAGTGGTTAGGCTGGGAACTAAAGACGGGAGCATGACACAAATCCACAATCCAAACTGAGCTCAATTCATAAACATATAAACAACGCTCATCGCGGTGATCCACCCTAGATTGTGGCAAAATGCAAGATGGAGACCGACCAAGCAAGGCCTTACTCCACGTTTCTGTTTAATGCTCAGAAAGTCTCGGTTGGAGATCATGCAGAGTTTGACCCACATCCATGAGGCCACCTGGGTATTTGCAGAAGAAAAGTTAAAAGGCTCTTATATTACATGGCTCTCATGGACGTGGCTAATTATGCATGTCTTTTCATCAAATGAATTTAGATGTATAATTTCCATACACTCCATTAAATTATACATTCTAATTGGTATTTAAACATAGAGCTGGCAACACGATAAGACATTTTATGTCATAAATGAGGCCTCGAGGAGTGGCGGCAGCTCAGCTCCCTTTATATGCATTCTATGGCCTTCAGCCCTAGTTTAACAATGCCCTGCGTCCAACATTCCTGTTTCTGCCTCAGTAAATCTCACCAGTATTCACCAGAAATCAAATGAAATCAAAATCATCTGATAAGACATGTAATCATTTTTCAAGATATCCCTGCCAGCTCTTCATCATTCCCCTGCGACCCGGACTCACTGAACAGCCTGGCAGTAATTCTTGACCTTCCCACCAATCAGGGAGTGCTGGCGTCAGGGGTGGGAGCTCACGCCTGTCACTCAGCGGCCCGGCATGCCTTGGGTCTACCGCTCCTTCGGCACAGAGGCTTCAAGCTATTATTAGCTGCTGAGAAGGACCGGCTCTCCGTCTCACTCACAGGCCATCAAACTCCAGACTCTTGCATTAGTTGTGAAAGTTGCATATTGCAGCTTTCACTTTCAGTACTCGGTGCAGCTCCGTCACAGCTCTCTTTG
This sequence comes from Pseudorhombus dupliciocellatus, assembly GCA_016785235.1. Classification (NCBI taxonomy): domain Eukaryota; kingdom Metazoa; phylum Chordata; class Actinopteri; order Pleuronectiformes; family Paralichthyidae; genus Pseudorhombus; species Pseudorhombus dupliciocellatus. Next base: position 786,254 of record JAFBJW010000134.1, on the reverse strand, counting down.
AAAAAGACCACAAATTGTGACCCGTTGCACCGCCCGACACATTTTGATGCGAACGCACTCGTTACCCGCCCAGGAAAACAGATGGAGACGTTTATTGGTGGCGACACGTCAGTCTGGTTCAGCATGCCGTAATCTGGTGATGTTTCAAGAAAGTTAGCTACAACAAGTTTAAGGAGAAAAAAAAGTTGACAAGGCAAATTCCTTATTTGTCTATGCTGTGTAACCGTTCGCAGGCCTTTTAGCTGCACGCTCACTCCTGCACTGTCGCTGTCATCCATCAAGTCGTTACCGTCCTCGCAGACAGTCAGACCTCACAGGGTCAGCTGCAGTGGAACCAACAAGGGGCCGTGCAGCGAACTTCTTTTTCATTCTAAATTTGGGTGTGTGAGTGACTTCCATGTGCACGTGCCTCCACAAACCGAATGAATGCTGTGACAAGAGAGAAAGAAAAGTGAAACAAAATAGGAGTTCTCACCTGACCCATGCTGCAGCCTGAAACACCTTTAGCCATTCTGCTAATCAACTGAAAGAGAAACACAGCACAAATCTCAGTCACTCTCAATCAAGAGAAAGAAAACACTGTGATGGGTTCAGAGCAGTTTATATATGTAACAGACTCATTGGCAGACGTAACAACAGAAGAAAGGAGAAGAAGAAAAGCATGTACTGACATTCGGGACATAACTGGAGACATTCCACTAAACCAGCAATGACAGAATAATTACAGCAGTTCACATTCGATCATCTGTGTGTTTTGTCCTCATGAGATCCCATTGAATTCCCCATTAACACAAGCCAGTGAGAGCAAAGCTCAGCTCACGTGTTAAACACCCATTCTTTCCACGCGACCGCTGTGGGGAGCTCATCGACGGGCGGGATGACCCCCGTCAAAAAAGTGCAACGCATCTTTTCATAGACACCGGAGGATGAAGGAGATTTGAAATAAGAAAGTCAAGTAAGATTGATTGAGGTACTAAAGATCTTGTTGGAAGATAACAGGCCATTAAATTCCTAGGATTGAGGGAAAGTCTTCGTGCCTCTTCTCTGAATATAGTGAAGTGACAGCGAATCGCTCTAACCCCCGATTACCTCTTACCTCTCCGTCCCCAGCTGTCCCCCCCGGCTCCGTGCATCTCAACACCGCTGTGCTGCGTTGTCTTTCTGCCTCTTCTCCACCTCTGCTTCCCAACTAAAAAGTTGCCTCTACTTCTTAGTCAGCCCTGCATGAAAAAATAAATGGACTTGTCATTGGACACTTGCTTACATCTGGCCCGCCATCTCATCCCCTTCCCCTGCGTCCTCCACCAGCTCCAGCCCTCTATTTTCCTTTTCATAGACGTCCCTTCCCTTATCGCTTATTTCTCTTCCCCCCCCACCTCTTATGTCTTTTCTCCTCCCTTTCATTTTGGTTATCGTTTTCTTTCTTGAACATGTTCTTTGCCTCTATTACCAGCCCCCTTTCTCTTCTTCTTCTTTCTCTCTTTACTCTCTCGTCCCTTCTCCCCGGCTGTGGGGTGATGTATGGTCCCTGTCAGCGCTGGAATCAATGGGACGCCGGTTGTTTTAATTTAGCCCGGGAGCCCAGCGGATCCAGATCCTCAGCGTCATGGAAGAGCGATGGCAGTGGCCTTTCTCTCCTCTGTTTTTGCTTCCCTCCCTCTCCCCTCCCGCTCTCGCCGCATTGATCAACACTTAGCTCCCGTTGGGGGCCAGCGCCACTTGAAGGCCACGGGAGAATGAGCCTCGCCTCGTGTCTGCTAACATGTTCTGCATTTGCATCAGCACCAGTTGATGAGCGTCACCTCCAGCGGGGGGGTGAGCGGTGCGAAGCAACGCACCACCTGTGCAAGTCAACTGCAAACATCGAGCAGGTTTGTTGTCGTGAAGAAAATGACCACATCCTCCTATAAATATTCCAGGCTTATGTTTGACAAGTGCTCATTTAAGGATCCGAGTCAAGCGTGCAGAAATCTCCCTGATGGACGTCTAGAAATTGATAATGGGCTAAAAGGCTGTGCAAGCTTCATTTGAGCCATGATCTGGCGCTCGTCAGCCGTGTTCCTCCAGACAAACACCTCCTCCCCTTCAGTCTCATATCATTTTCCTGACTTTCGTCATCTCGCCTTCATCGCCACCCGTCATTAATACAAATCATCTCTCGCCGTGTTCCCCAGTGCCAGGTCTGAGCGAAAGCCACCATGCAAAACCAGCGCGGCACGCTGAAGTAATTAAAGTGGATGCTCTGAGACAAAGAGCAGAGAAGAGGACGGCTTTGGTGAAAATGAATGAAATGTGCACAGCAAGAAGGCGAAGCAGCAATCAGAGAGGCCGGTTTCACCACAATGGCTCACTTGATGAGAAATGGGCTGTACACATGGGTCATGTGTTATTGGGCCTTTAACAGATGCATGCACAATGTGGCACAATGTGGGGGCTGGGTATTTGTTGGAGCCAAAGCACATTTGCATTGAAGGAATTCAGAATTAATGGAACAGCCTCTTTGATGGAGGTGATGTGAGCGCTGTTCAACGACATAACCTTTATTTAGATCTCTGAAAGGAATGTAGGTTCATCTGAAAATATGAACCAGTGCTGTTTGGCTCAATAATTTAATGTTTTTCCTACAGGGAACAAGACATGTGACATTGTGGTTATCTTAATTTTTTGGCAGAATTGAAAAAAAAAAAAAATACTGAATGAATTCCCATGAAACTTGAATGATGGGACATAAAAAAAAGAGTAGGCAGGATCAAGACAAAGATTCTGACATTTCTGCCCCCCTCCCCCTCCCCCCTCTGTCCGGGATGAAAATAATCACTTATGTGTTAATATTGTTGTTGTGTACGTCATAAATGTAGATGAAGAATGAAGTATGTCCTCAATGAGTGTGTCAAGGAGAGGGGAAAAAACTAAATGCAGAAGTGAAGCTCTTCAAGAAAACCTCCAGCAGGGCAAACAAAACAATTGGAAAAAAAACTTACTTGGCACCAGACGAGCACATGGACATCATGGAGCGAGAGCAAACACACAGGAGTCACGGCAACAACAGACTGACAAGAACAACGGAAACGCTGAGACTAACACAGGCTAACGACCAACGAGACACAGGTGGGCAACGAGGACAGGAAGTCAATGGAAAACAACACACCATGGAGCAGATGCTACAAAATAAAACATGACAGGGACAGGAAGGTGAAGACACAGAGGGGAACAGGGTCTACAAAGTAAAACATGAAACCTGACAAATACTACAAAATAAACCACAAGAGATGACTGAGACTAAATAAAAACAAGGACCATGGCATGACCTTTAAACTTTATCAAGAAAACACAACTGCGACATCGTGGGACCAGGGATTTATAAATCACAACCTGGGTCAGCAGGGGGCGCTGTTGCTCAGTATAAGTTATATCGTGTTGCTTTAAATGATCTAATACGACAATCTACGGGCGCACAAACGGTGAAACAACAGCACCCTGACGGAATATGAACGTTGGCAAAATGGAGCCCACAGATTTTTCCCTTCAAGCTCAGAGTTTGACATTCCTGAGGCAGAGCCAATGTCACAGACGAACTTCAGTTGGATTTAAATTTTTCAGCATCGCACATTTGGAACCCACATTCCACTTTGAGCAGGTTTACTCGGAGACCGGAGGAAAAACATGACAGGTCACGGCAGGGAGATGACAGAAAAGAAGGTGGCAGGTGCCATCGGGTGGAAATTAACATGGTGGAACATGACAGAGTGAAAAGTGGAGGGCTGGCGCGACGTGGGATTGACACTCGTAGGATCGGGGTGTTGAGGTGAAGTCGTTGTAGTGTCAGAGTGCACCTGAGCCTCTCGCTGGTCTGCAGCACACTCCATTTAACATTACAGCACTGTGAATTTGTCCGAGGGAATCAGGCAGAAGAACTGTTATTTCAAGTTGTCAGCTCAGATCTGTGTCACACGGCGCCTCACAGGGCTCCCACATTTATGACACAAGAAAGGAAGAGGAGAGGTGGAGTGGAGGGGGAGACATGCACAAAGACTGATCTGGGTTTATTATGAATAAGCCAGCGTCCCTGAACGCATCATGCATGAGGACAAAAAAATAAAAAATAAAAAATAATAATAATGAGAATGACTCATGAGAGACTAGAGTGGGAATTTGAAAAAAAGAAAAGAAAAAGAAGGCAATCATCACAGTATGTGAACACAAACAAAAACCCCTGAAAGCTCTTGTGTCTGCAACTTTGTCAAAACGTCTTTGATTTAACGGTGTGAGCAAACTTTGATGACAGGGATTAGTTCAAACCCATTCAAATGTTTATTTCCTGTACAGAATGACGCTTAGCAACAGTTTGCAAAATGCCAGTAGCTGCACGCTCTGAAAACACGCTTCAGAGGGAAGCCGTTCAGTCTCCTCAGTGGCGGCTGGCCTGGAGGACGGCTTCTGAAGAGGAAATGCAAACTGGCTGAGTGGGGATAGCTGGGTTCACAGACCAGTGCTGCACGAAGCCTCAAGTTAAAACAAACAGGCTGAGGAAATGTGATCAGCGACGACAGGAAGCGAACTCTCTTTTACCCGCACAGTTAAAAGAGTGACTCAAAATCAAATGGAAAACTTTGTCAAGCACTCCCTCTTATCAAACAGAGCTTGATGGACACTGACATCACACAAACCGATGGCCTCTGCAGTGATGAAGAGACAAATCAAAAACAGCTCTCGACAAGCTGTCACTGAAAAAAAAGTCAAACCCCACTCTGAGGAAAATGCTTCAATTTTTTTTTCACCCCCTCAAGCTCCTGTTACCTGACTTCCTTCCCCCGCCCGGACACACGAGCGTGCAGACCTATAGATGCGTGCACGCACACATGCACGCCCAGTGCAAAAACCCAGAGTGGAGACAGAGGACACAGGAGGGGGGGTGAGGGGGGGGGGGTAGTCTGACATTTCAAGTTGAGTTCCTGCTACAGTGAGGAAATGTCATATTATTGGGCCAGACCCATCTATCAAAGTCAGAGAGAGTTTCCCAACGCTGGACAGTAAAGGAATTATCACTTCATTACCCTCCGCTCGTCTAGACAACTCCTCTTCTCCTTCTTTCCACACACACACGTCCACAAATGTGCAAATGGATATTTTCATCAGCTTTGCATCTTTTGACCAATAAAAGTCAATGTCACAGAGGTGAGGAATGTGGGCAGGCACTTTGTTTCCTCCCACTTGTTCACTAGTGAGACATATAAAACCCATTTGTCAGCGAAGGCATCTGGGGAGAGATAGAAGAAAGTAGAAGTGGGAAAGGATGAAAAAGCAGCTGGATGCTGGATAGCGGTCTAATACACACACACACACACGTATTTGCCCTGTGGCTGGTGAGAAATGTCAAGAAACCCACACCATGCTGTCAGTCATTGCCTCAAAATGGAAGTACAGTGTGAAATGGGAGCCCGGTGCCTCGGCAGGACACACAGCATCCAGAGGACGGCAGAGCCCCCACAGCGATAGAATACTCCTCACCGGCAGTCTCCTCCGGCCCCCGTGCCGTCCCCTCACAGCCATCCCTGGGCTTAAAGGCCATGTGCTCCATTTGTAAGAGATGAATGTCCACGCTTATGGACACAGTGTGGAATTATTACAGTTGCGCCGGCTGCTTGGCCTGAAGGCATGGATATACCACCCAGAGCTGAGCTGGTGCTGGGGGAGAAGTAAAAAGCATTAAAAAAGCATTGCACAGTGGATAGGAGTCGGGTTTTCTCAGCTGTAAGCGAATGCACTGTCTCTATAAATTAAAGGAAATAATGTAGGTAGGGAGAACATGTGTTTTAGATCTGAATCTGGGGAGCATGTTTAACAACTGCAGATTAAAAGGATACTGGGACAAGATGGGGGGAGGGGGGGGGGTGTTCGAGTCCACTTAACACTTAACCGGAGTTTCAGGGATTAACAGCCTTGCAGCCTAATCCAAAACAATTGAAGGAAATCCTTCCATCTTCTCTAGACGAAATAAAACAACAGAAAGAAAAAACACAGCATGCCTGCACACATCTGCAAGCCCTGACAGTCTTTATCCAATCACGAGCTGGCACGCTCCTCTTTAACAAATCACTTACAAGCCGTCAAACTTTGAAAACGTTCTCCCTCCGCCGTCACTCAGTTTAAGTCCCGTGGCGTTTTGGAGCTCAGCTGCTGTGGATGCGTGACCCTCCGTTCGGAAGTTTCCCTCACATGAAGCCGCCCCCCAACCTGGAGCTCGTATTCCCCATCACCCCCCTCCAGCGCCCGGCCTCCAGGGGAGGTTTACCTCCTATTGAAAGCACCGTGTGGAGGGATCCTATTGATCCACCTCACGCTGGGGTCTAAGCCCCAAAGTCTTTTTCTCTTGTTCACAGCAAATTGAATCCCATGTTTTTTTCCTTCTTTAATTCTGTGCTACATTATCCAGTGTCCTGATGATTTAACATAGACGTAGCACTAAAGCTACGCAAGGGAAGCAGGAAATACCTTGAAATGGAGTAAATGGCCTTTGGGGGCGTGGCTGTGGGGCAGAGGCACAGCCACCTGTGTGCACGGCAGCCTGGGAGCCCAAAAATTCATAACCTGTCTGGAGATGGCCTTTTGCAGTGTAATCCATGTTGTCAGGAGCCGGATAGAGAGCGGCTTAAACATGGCTGAGGGGACTCTCCCTGGCTATCCGTAAATCTAGGACCTCAGCCACCAGGAGAGCCAGCGGAGGCTCTCTCGCTCCGCCTTGTTATCTTTATGTCTCCCATTGTGAGAGCCCCTGATTAAAAGGTGCTTGATTTAAAGTGGCTCTCCTCCTTTTCTTGCCTTTTTTAGGAAATACATTTTTTTTTCCAGCATTCATTATCATTCATGCTTTTCTTGCTGTAATATTCTGTCTCTCTCTCTCTCTCTCTCTTTCTTGTTCGCCAGGGTAACGCTTCACTTCCTTTAGAGCATCCAATCATAGCCTCATTCTTAGTCACGCACAACTGGGCCACACACACACACGCACACATTTCATATAAGGGGGAGCAGACAGGGAGACGAGGGAGCCGCCTGCTGTTTATACTGTTGTGATATATAATTATGGTAGCGGTGCTTTTTGGGAAATCATCAGCCTGTTGCTGCTTGAAACAGAAGAAAATAATGGAAGAAAACATGGACGCATGACATCCATGTAATAATAATAATAGACTCATTCTTTATCTGCTGGTCATGGCTATAGAGTCACATTGCCATTTGCCAAATGGAGGCTGAGCTGGACCCAAAGGATGGCTGCTAAAAATAATCCAGAAATAAATATCAGGGCACACACAATGATTTTTGAGAAATAGATGGGGAATATTGATTCTATCATGCGTATTAATAACACCGAGACACTCTTTAATTTCAGGGGGAAATGCTTGACTATCATATTAGCTGCCCCCCCACCCACCCATAATGCATTTCAGGCCCTCCAGATCCCAGGTCATGTTTCCTAATTAGTTTCCGAACCTCCACCATGACAGGCCAGGCTCGGCGGCAGTCGCAGCAGCACCTTTCCTGTCGGGCGGGGTGAGTCGCTGGGATGGGGATGTCACGAGGAGGAGGACAGACGAACAGTGAGGGAGTCATGATAGTTCATTAAAGTGATACACTCGACTGATTTCACTCTCCCCTCTCCAGACTAACCCCCCCCGTCCCCCCGTCCCCCCGTCCCTATCTTCACCTCAGATGCCCTTTGCTTCTCGTCTCAATGTGCCCTCACACCCCCACTTTACATTCTCCTCCTCTCTGTGCCTTGTGTCTTTCAGTCATGATAGTTCATTAAAGTGATACACTCGACTGATTTCACTCTCCCCTCTCCAGACTAACCCCCCCCGTCCCCCCGTCCCCCCGTCCCTATCTTCACCTCAGATGCCCTTTGCTTCTCGTCTCAATGTGCCCTCACACCCCCACTTTAAATTCTCCTCCTCTCTGTGCCTTGTGTCTTTCAGTCTGATCATTGCTTTGTTATCATATGTGGTGTCCTCTTCGCCCTGGTGGGAAAACAACAGAATTAGTGATACGTTAAAATGAACAGACTCGTGTTTATGCTATTTTAGAATGACCTCCGGTAGCAGTTATCACTCTGTTCCCTTTAGGATCAGCAGAACAACTTATTATATTCTTACTTTACTGAAAACGTAAATGCAGATACTGAATTTAAATTGTAAAGCAAACCCGAGCTAATTCAACATAGTGTTATTAACTGAGGTTAAGAGAAGAAGGCACAGTGAAGGATAGCTGTAGGTAGACTGATATAAACACGTGTCGTTTGAGACTGGATGACGTGATGATGACTGGCCAAAGGAAATGGAAGATGTGGCATAATAGTAATTAATAATTAGTAAATAAGGGTTATTTCTGGTGTGTGAGAAGGAGGAGGCCTTGTTTACAGTTTGATGTGAAATGAGCTCAGATACTTGCTGCAGTCAATTTGTGTTTCATCAGCGTCTGACCAGGAGGCCAATGTGTGATTTGAAGTTCATCAAGTCAACACGCTGAAGTAAATACGTACATGATGAATGAATCGATATATATATATATATAAGCCTGACGCATTTGATGAGGTAGCGTATAGCGTGTAGTGCCATCCCTGGTGTGGGCGTAGTACTCAAACATCAGGGAGTTCATTAGTAAGACCCACATGCTATTACATTTAATTGGATGTTAAACTCGTACGAGTGTGATGTCATGACATTGAAGCAGACAGAGCTGAGCTGTAACAGGACGTGGGCTGGATGTCAGGAGGCTGATCAGCTTGTACGTCTCACGTCTCATTTAGGTCAAAATGCATTTTGCATTCTCAGATATTCCTCTTTGCTTTTCTGTCTTTAATGACACTTGTGTTGCTTTTCATAATTCACGATCCACAGCTTCCCCCAGTGCAGCAGAGTACATTTGTTTCGCCAGCTACGTCGATATCACCGGGCTCTCCATCTCTCTCTCTCTCTCCCCCTCTGTCCATCTTTTTCCAGCTTGGCCCGGGGAGCATCGCGGCTCGCCCGGCCAAAGATAGTTCCCCTCTCTCTTTGTCAGGCTGGCTGCTCAGCTCGAGGCCCCCCGGGACTCACTGCAGTGCAACTGGCTGGGCATTGCTCCACATGACATGTCCATTTGCAAGACGTGCCCTTCCCTTACAAAAACAACAGCCCCCTCACCACAGAGCATGCTGGCAGACACCACAAATGGATGGGAGAGGGGGAGGGAGGGGAGATGGCGAGAAAAACGCATACCATGACACAGAGCTTTGAAAGAGGGAAGGTGCCGGTATTACATTTAAATACAAAATACACTAATTAACTGCAAAAAAAAAAAATAAAACAATAAATCCACTTCTAAGGGTTTTGACCCTCTTTGAAATCCCTCACATCCATTTGGCCTTTCCAGGGTCACAACATTCCAGAGTGTTTCCAGCTCAGGCAACGTTAGCATTAATATGCCACTGGGGAGAGGAGGGATATATTTCCCACCCCTGTTCGTAGTAGGACCATCCACTAAACCACCCAGTGTACCGGCGTTGTCGAGGGAGAGTTTAATGGGGAGGGAGAGGAAGGAAGCTGTTGTCAAGGTAACTAACCTGCAGCCGGAGAGATTAACAAACTGTGAGGCAGGAGCTAGACAGAGAAAAATTGGACCCGTACTTTCCCAGGACCGAGACGTGTGAACGTCGTAACGCCATCCAGCGGTTTATCCTCTTGGTCCGCTGGCACACATCACTGTGTCATTGACCTGTTTAGCCCCATGTCATGATGGGGCTTCATTTAATGGAGGCCTGCAAAGCTTTTCATTACTTCTCATGACCCGCATGAGATGCCTTGGGTCACCCATACATCAAAGATCACACCACGTGGGTTTGGAGGACAACTGGGCCGAACGTGGTCCTGGGGGAACAGTAAGAATCACCAGTGCTTGGATTTCAGATGGATATGTGGATGAAAAGCCAGTCAAATAACCATCGAGCCAACAGCGGAACCAGGCTGTGAGGAACATGACTGCATGATTGTGAAAATAAGAATAAGGATTGAGATTTCTCATGGGCACCGTCGGCTGTATATAAAGTCAGGCTAACGGCATCACATAACAGAGGCAGTGGATGCCTTCACTCGAAGAGTCAAGCATTCAGACCTGCGTTGTCCTCTCCGTGTGCCCCACATTCATCACCCACTTGTGGTGAGGGATGACTCATCTGAAAACATCACCAGTGTCCACGTCTCGGTAAACGAGTGCTTGCGGTTTTTACAGCACCAGACTCCCAAATGCGCATTAGCCCTTTGAAAGAGGAGTGTAAGCACGGCAGGCCTGAAATATCCCTTTCTATAAATGTTAACTGACCGTTCTGGATTTGACATTCGCACCGAGAATCTCAGGCATCATAATGTCCAAAAGCGTTCATCGGCGTCTTTCTCTGTCTCACAGACCTTTCCTCTTAATAAGCATCTCTATCAGGTGAGCAGCAAGCATATAAAAAGACACCTCAGTGTGTGTGCGGTGAAACCTTTAGGAAATCGATGAGAGGATGTTTAATAGGTCTGAAGAATGTGTCCTCTGTCTTACACACAGTGCAGCGGCACACGGGCCAAGAGCTGCTGCAGCAGTAAACTCATCTCAGCGTTAAATCACTGGATCGGCATCTATGCTGACACAACTGAGAATGTCCCATTAGAACTGAAGTGACCAGTGCTATTTTGAAAAATCCTACTCCCTACTCTGCACAGATCAGTTTCTGAACTCATGGCTGTTCTCAGTAAAAGAGCTCAGGGACAATGACGGCGTCACATTTATCACCACTTTGACAAGTCATTTCACTTTCTGACATGAGGGTTCTTGATGGGGAAATGCAAAAAGTGTACCGTTCTAAGTGGCCTATGAAATGAGCCAGTTCTGCTACAGTCCATTGCACATGCAAACTCCTCAGACCTGCCGAGAGACGCAACGTTACATCAATTCGCTGAGCTCCATCTCACAGAGAACTGACTAATTGGCTCGTCTCGTATCATTTCGGGGACGCTCCTCTTTCGGTTTTGGTTTTAAAAAAGGAACCTGATGATCATCCTGATGGTGCAGAGACAGGACGGTGTCCCTGCTGTCACTGGGATGGGATGGGATGATGAAACTTATTAAATAATCCTAATTATCTGAGAAGCCAGTTTGTACAGTAGCAACATGTTAATGATCATAGCTTCACTTTGCTAACAGAGACTGAACCCATAGTTACCATATAAGGGCGCTAGTGGACAGACGTGCGTTAGATGCAAACTGCACTTGTGTCATGTGAGATCACAGGATGTGTCCATGGCAACCGTGTGGCGCTCGGTGCCTCGGTTTGCAGTAAATGTGTGTTCCATCACGTGGCAGGTGTTGGCAGGAGCTGTCCTTGACTGAGCACTGTCTCTGTCAGCCTTCCCCACAAGTTCTCATTAGGTCCTTGCAGATGCATGTCGATGTAAACCAATGCCTCCATTAACTTCTTTATTGGTGCAGTAACTGAGTTGTCCTTTAAAAATAACCCTCTTTACATGAACAAATTGGACAAGAAGTACAAGCTGCTTTCAGTTTCCCCAGCATCTGCAGGTCACTTAGAGACTGGGGACTATTCTGGGCAACTAATTAAAAGGTTGTTTAAATGCATATCAGCTAATTGCTTAACGAAGCACCGGGCATGTGGAATGCTGACATTTGGCTGATGTAACATAATTGACAACTCTAGTGTTTCATTTTATGGGGTCATGCATAAAATTAACTGTCTGCCACCTTGATATTAAGTTATTTTGTCCCCTTGTGACCAGGAAACCTCAACTTTAAAGCCAAAGGAGACGCAGGCGGCAGACCGTGACTCCACCGGCTTCTATAAAGGTCTCAGACTTTGGGGTGAGGCAATGTCAACTGAAACTGGACGAAGATGTCTGGCGTAATTCTGCTCTGGAGATGCAGAGTGCAGCATTGAGGTGGGCCGTGCAAGGGGAGATTCCTTCCAGCGCGATTACTTGAGCTTAAATAGCCCGAGCTTTCCCTTAACTTTTAAAGATTAATGAGGTGCTGGGAACAAGTTTCTTTCGGTGAGGGAGCAGAATCTAATAAGAACAGATCCTGTGCAATAATCACAAAATTAATCACGAGGGCTGTTTCTCTTTTCCTCGACAACTTGGGGTGTTTCATGTCATTTGCATGGAGTGAGTCATCTATCTGCTTAACCACCCACCCCCTAATCCATCCATCCAGTCGAATTCCAAATGCTGCATGTAATAAAACATATCTGCTATTCCAAAATGAGCACCACGACTCACACACACACCCTTTAATATGATGCACATGACCGTGTTAAGGTGATTGTGGAGGAGACTCAAGGGAGAGGCCTTTTGTGTTTGATCAAATAATACTTATAAGACCGGGTCCCTGAACACATCATGTTTTTATCTGAGGCCGCTCTTCATGACTTTGAGCCTTATCTCGGTAAATAGAGGGATGAAAAAGAGACGAGGAGGAGGTGGAGAGAGAGCGGCGCCTCCGACCTATGTCGCCTGTATGTAGGTGATAGTATTTATTCAATATATTTGCTTCCCAATGACTTTATGTGAAGGTTAGGAAGAGGGACAGGTGTGCAGATACATGAATGCAAAGCGAGAGGGACACAGATAAAGGAGACATCAGAAGATACCTGCAGCATTTATGACTGCACACACACACACACACACACACACACACACTGCATTACAGGAGCAGCAGACTGCAGCAAATACACCATGTTTCAAAATACAATGAAGAGACAAAAGCAAATCAACCAATCACTTCTCTAACCAACTAACCATCTGCTCTGTTGGGACTGGACCTCAACACCTGTGTGTTAGGGGCATCGCTGTAATGAATGTGACACTCTGCACCTCCAGCCACCACCTGTGGTGCCCGTTCCTCCAGTCGTATTATTTCGGGGTCTTTCAGCACGTGAGAGGAACCGCATTAGCCTAAGCCTGCTATTAAGTGTTTCAAGAAGCCCTCGGCGGTGAGGAGAGGCAATTCATTCTGAGTAAATGTAGGTTGCCGTGATATGTGAAGTGTGCTTTGCGACCAGGCGTTCACGTCCGCTCGCCATAAATCACCCTCGCAGCGCTGAAGACCACTTGTGCTTCATCCCATCCTGTACGACGGGGACTGAGACACTCGATGGATTAGCACAGCCAGAATTTGGATGAGGGCAACTGAGGGCATCTCACATGGACAGCCATCTACTGCCATTGTGGAGAGGCAGTCTCAAAGGAGCGGCCTTTCAGCGCCATTACTGCCAAAGCGCCGCGGCCAGAACTGATATACTGGCACCGCAAAGCATTCAGGGACGTGATCCGTAACAGCTCAGATGAGAATGTGCAGTTCAGTCAAACATGAGAAAAAGAGACGTGTGCAGTTTTGTCCAAAAAGGGTTGTCCATGGATTTAACTCCGCGTAGAAGCGACGGGGTTTAATGCTGTGATCTTTGCATCACATCCTCAAGTAAAAACTTTCCTTTCATCAGCACTCCTGTCCACCAGCCTCCACAGGCCTCGTCCTCTCCATCCTCCTAACCCTGGCCCATCAATCTGCTCCTGTTTTCTGTGTCACCCACTGAGGAGCGTTAGACAAAGCCATCTGCCTGCCGCCGGGGAGGGACGCCGAGACATGCTCCAGCCATTAGAGCAATGGACTTGTACTCCGGACTAAGACCTCTTCCCAGCGCACGTTAACCTTGCTGCCGTGTCAAAGACAGACATGTGATTCCACTCACAGGTTGATGTGTACAGTATTCCCAAGTTATCACTCACTGTCACTTTGTCCAAAGTTCTCATTGTCTGAGGATGTTGTTTGCTTTACCGCCCTGTAGTATTTGTTCAGGGTCCAGGCCCTAACTTTTTAGCCTTTTCACCCAACTGGTGCTAGTGCGAGTTCCAGGCTAGTGCTTAGGTTCGAACTGGCTCCAGGGGCTAAATACCGGTGCTGAGCAGGCATCAACTCTTTGCTGGGCCAGAGCGAAGCACCAACTATGTTGGGAGATGGGGGGGGCGGAGCTATCATGGCGATCGTGATGAAAACAGCTGCTGAGTGAGTCGTCTGTTGTTGGAGTTTCTCATTCAACTGTAAACCAGAAATGAGTCGAACCTGAAGCAGCGGTGGTCGGAGGAGGAGACTCAAAAAGTTAAAAAAGGAGTTCAGGGACGGCGAGTGACGTTTGACAGTGACGCGATGACGTGGCTCCAACTTGTCGATGGAAAGCCAAACTGGTTCTTGGGAAGAACGTGATTAGAACTAACTGTTGACAGTGAAAATTAACCTGGATTTTACACATAGCTGATGATGTGAATGGAGCTGTGCTTGTCGCTGGGAACAGAGCGACAGAACAGCACAGCAGTGACAGTTTGTTCAAGGAGCAAAAACAAGCACAGGCAGCAAAGTTGGTCCTGCTGATTATTAGTTTAACTATGCATGAAAAGCGAAGTGCTTCCTGTTCCTGCTGTGGCACGCTCCAAAACCACACACAGGAACTATTTGCGTTACTCTCTTGTTGCTACTCGGCTGGATTAAACTTTCAGGGCTTGTAGTTCTGTCTCCCCGGGCTGTCGGCAACACGCAGTTGCATGTCCTGTCTTCGCTGGTGGACACGGCTTCCAGTTGGAATTTGTTTTAAACCCACTTCCAACTCATGTCTGTCCACTTCCCACTGTCTCCCTGTGTTATCTGTCAGCAGCGTCCCTCCTTGGGACATACGTGACACACCAGTGCCACAACTTAATTACCTATGAACCCCGAGGAACAACAAGCGAGAGGCCCTCTAATCACAGTGACTCTGCAGCCAGAGGTGATGCGAAAGCCTTTTCCTCGCTTTTACTCTGTCAACATGCATTCCGTCCTCGGGGCTGCGGCCTCTCTATTTTCTTCCTCCTCTGACCTCTCCCCCCATCCCTCACACTCCCTCGAGGAAGTTCCAGTTGGTGGCCTTTCTCCAGGGTAACCGATGGCAGCTCCATGGACGGACTCATCCACACTGACAGTAACTACCCACAATCCCCTTGGAGGGCGAATGCAGAGTAACTGAGGCACGTGCACCGTGACGCCCCCCCCCCCCTCGTTTCTCCGTAGCGGCGTCACTGACTGGACTATTTAAACCAGGGGTCTCAGACTAGCGGCCCCCGCCTGGAAATACGCTGAGGGGGAGGGTAGCAGGAGAGCAGGACTGTGACACCACCGCAGTACAAATGATAATATGCGGCGCTACCGGAAGAACTGCCTTGACTATTTAGAAAACGAGTAATGGCTCAACTAAAATTCTTAATTTGTATATTTATATTTTCTTCATATTTTGTGTTAAATAAAAAGGAATAAAAATAAAGATATTTAAGAACATTGGAATGTTTTTATCAGAGCTTTTCTTGTGGAAAACCTGAGGCGGCCCAGCCTCCAGCGGCCCCCAGGTAAAATGAGTTTGAGACCCCTGATTTAAGCCCATCCACTCCGGCTATAGGTTGTCTTACATAACAAGGGCTGTCATGGAAAATCCCTCTTTGTAAGTGGATCGTTATTTGCATAAATATCTCTCAAAGTTCATACATTTTTAATGAAATAATCACTGCGAGTTGACAATTCCTCCCCTTTGGTTATTCCGACGCAACGTAACTTCAAACCCGCAGAAATGCTCCCCTCCTATTTCCAGCAAGGCCAGCAGGGTCTCTTGATTGGTCACAGTTACGATTCAACGCTTCTGGGTAACAGAGTTTGTCATGCTATTACTCCGAGTACACTGCAAACCAAGAAAGAGCCTTTAGTCTCTCTCTCATCCGCAGACGCCCTTGAAGCAGCGTGCACGCACATATGAGACATTTCGATCAATTTGAAAATTTATTTTTCATATAAAAAGACACTATGAAAACATTAGAGGACTACTTTGTACAATCTTATGTATAAAAAGAACAGAAATGAGGGAGAGAAGGAAAGGGAGGGTTTTTCTCAGTAATAATCACTGGAGTCGTGGACGGCTGGAGCGAGTCGGTTAACATCGAAGCATCAGAGGCAGAAGAGTGGAGGTGAAGGTGAGCACTGAATGTTCTTAAATGTGCCTTCCGCACGCACTTCACTTGTTAATTGACTTCAGGGTTTCGTATTTATGTCCGAGTTTGGCGTCTAAAATAAGAAAAAAAAAACAAAACAAAAGCAAGATGTACACACTCTGACCAACAAGTCAGTCCCATCACAGATTCTCACAGAAAACAAGCAGCCAGGGGGCCCAGGGCTGCAGTGGTGCACTTAAACAAGAGTTCGTGTCCCCGTTAGTCGAACAGCATCACACTTACCGTTGTTGGAGATGAAAGGTAAATAAATACCCAGTCCTCACTGAGCTTGGAGACACAACGAGGACAGATAATTATATGGAAAATCCACACGATGCAACGCGCTGCACTTAATTCACACTTCCTTCTGACCGTTTTCTTCTGCTACTTCTTTGACAGCGGCCATCGCTGACGGACCACTGCTCGGGTCTCTTTGGCCGGTTTGAGAACCTGAGCCTCACGGAAGGTCGGGCGAATGCGACCATAACGTGGCCACCTGAGGCCGAACCGACCGGATCGTCCTCTGAGGGGAGGTGAGCTGTAGGTTTGCCCATCAGCTGATCAGCTCGGAAGGTTAGAAGGGCGGTTGTCTCGCCATCTGCGCTGCGCCGCACTACGACCACATTAGGGATCTTCAAACAGATGGTTTGAGGTCTGCATCGGGAAATGTCAGGACAAATCACCATCCCAGGATAATTAGAGTTTGGAGCGCCCCCGCGTCTTCCTCTGCAAATCTGCCTGTCTTGAGCTTTTCCGCTAAATATTCTCAGATCTCTTTTCCTTGGAGGCCATGTTTTCTTGAACCTTCTGAAATTCTCACAGGCGCTTAAACTGTCTCATCTCTTCCTCCAGACTGTGTTAATTTTATTCATTTCTTTTCTATTGGCTGTGACCATACATCACTTCACCACAGCTCTTTGCTCATCTCCAGGTGTTTTACTTTCTCCATCCTGCACTCTGACTCTCTCTCTCTCTCTCAGCGTGTGGAGGTCGACAGCCGGAGGCTGGTTGTCCTCTTGTAGCGACTCAAGTGAAGATGCAGAATATAAAGCAAGAAGAATCACCACCACTTATGTTTTCTCCCCCCTTCAGTGCGTCATCTCTCTCTCTCTCTCTCTCTCTCTCTCTGCAGCCACTGTGCTCACAAGCTCGACATACAACCACGCAGAGAGGGAACCATGAGGTATTTTACAGCTGGCTCCACTGCAAACATCAAGATTTCATGCTTCCCGTGTAAAGCAAGGTGGTGGCTGGATGAGGAACAGAGAAGGAGCCACGTGAAGGCGGAGTGAGGCGAAAGCAAATGAAGCCACGCTTGCTTTTTTTTACGATCTTGGAGAAAGAAGAAAAGAGTGAGCCGCTAAACGGATCAATACTCCACTTTTAGCGATGCATTTTTTTGAGGTATGAGAAGCGCCGCGCCGTGCCAGCGCAGAGTCAATTCCTGCTGAAGATGACTGTGATATCATCTTCCCTGGCATCTCTGTGATTGGTGATGGCTGAAATGGATTCAGATGCTGCAATCTTTAAAGGCCTTTATCTGCGAGCAACGGGGGACAGAAAAAAAAAAGGGGGGAAGATGCGAGAACCTGCATGACGATCACTATCCTTCTGTTCCCTCATGGCTGGAGAACATGCGGCGCACATTACCCCAGAAAGCAAGCTCATATATTTGTGCTGCGTGTGTCCTAAATCATTTTTTTTAAGTTCCACATGAGTGTATCCTCACAGGAAATTAGGTAAAAAGAAAAAAAAAAAGAGAAACCAGCATGAAAATAAATTCTTCAAAAGTTAGACGATAGAACACAACGCAGTTGGTCGTTATTTGTTTCAATCATTTTTTTTTTCATTAAAAGTTTCAAACCATATGGGAGGACATATTTAGAAAATACACAAAATAAGGAGGGGGGGGCGGGTACAATGTTGACGAAGAGAAAGCGAAAGGAATGCATCCATCAAAAAATATGAAAACAAAAGGAAAGAAGGATGAGACGGGGAGATTGAATGTTGTCTTCCCCCAGTTGAAGGGGGGCGGGAAATAAACGAAGCAGGGTGCCTGGGGGGGGGGGGGGGGGGGGGGGGGGGGGGGGGGGGGGGGGCTACCAGTGTGGGAAACCTTCCCCTTGCTATAAAAAGAACCCAACGGTGCAGAAATTCTTCTTCTTTTTTCTTTTTTTTTTTTTACCCCCAAATCATCAAACAATTGACAGAGATTTTTCTTTTTTTTCCTCCAGAATAAAATCAAGACAATTTTTCTCAGAAATAGGTTTTTCGCTGTTTTTTTTTTTTTTCCCAGTTCTTATTGTGCAGCTCCATCCGGTCCTTCTGCTCCCCAGGCACGATGGACAGCTCGGGGGTCATGGTCTTGAAGCTGTCCCAGGAGCTCTGGTCCTCTGGGGTTGACTTGTCCTGATGGAGAAAGGAGGACACGCCAGGGTCGGTTAAGTTTGCTGAAGGGGCCCAGCGAAACTGGAGAAGACGAAGCCTGGGTCAAAGTTCACCAGCTCAACGTGAACAGTGGCAACATTGTGGACAAAAGAGACGTGATCAGGACACGGGAAGAACGGCAGCAGGAGGTTGTCCACATACACAACGTGACGACAGGAATAGAGATTTGAGTTCTGGGACAGGAGACAGAAGTCACATATTTTCTCTCTGAGCCATTTGTCTACCCACCTGCAGTTCAAGACACAACGCTTCATCTCTGTTACTTTGAAAATGAAGCCACTAAAAGGCGTGACAGCCTCTGGGCCGGGCGTCTGTGATGGCTGCATGTGGTCCACAGACATAGTGACCACGCGTGTTAAACACATGTCGTGAGAAGGTAGGGGGTCGCTTGAATACAGAATTAGAGGTGGCATTATGCATCAGATAAGGGACATTATTCAAATTGGATTTGCTATCTTGCGGAGATAATGATTTCACAGACACTCGGTGGGGAGAAGGAACGAGGGATCGCTCGCCCAGATGAGTCTTGGTGGAGCAAAACATGCGCAGACAAAAAAAAAAAAAAACAAGGGAGACCCGTGTTTCACAGAGTGCAGCTGAAGAACCTGAATATTCATCCTCTGGACACTTTTCAACATCATTTCCTGAGAGAAGAGCTGGTAAACGTGAGCACATCCTCACGTGCTGCAGTACCTGTACGTACGTGTGTGTTCAACGAGAGAAGAGCGTTTCTGCATCTACCCATCAATCCCTGCCCTGAGAACAGCACCACACTCGCTCCTTCTTCGTCTCGTTTCCTCCTCCACCTCCTCCTCAGTCCCACCTCCCCGTCACTGCAGCAACACTTCTCAAGCACTCGCAAGAATTCCACTTTGAGCTATCCACAAACTCAAACTCTGTCTATCTCTTCATCTGAAAAACCCACACACACTCATGTACGACTCATTGATCTGCAGCAGCACAGCAGACCCCCACCCCCCTTGTCGTGTGATGATGATGATGATGATCCTGGCCCGAGCGCTAGGGGGCAATATCTGCCTGATTATCATTCTCCCTGCGTCACAGCCTGACAGTTGGTAAAATGAATACAAAAGGCATAATCTGGGAGCCAATTTGCATGCTAAATGCTGGCGAAGGAACATTTTGTGATGCAGGAGCGCGGGTAATGCTGCAGTTAAGCCCAACTTTATCCCTGGGAGACTAGGCTAACGCGATTGTGCTGCTTCTGCGTGTCTATCCATTCCCTTTCGCCATCTCCTGCTTGCCTCTTCTCTCCAGTCCTTGCCCCAAAGCCCCCCACCACCCTCTCCTCGGCTCCCCCTCCCTTGCTCCCCACCCCATCATCTCATCCCTCTTTCCCTCACTCTCCTCCAGAAACCCCCTCTACTTACACTCGACGAGTTCTTTTCACCTCCGGCAGACGAAATGCTCCATCGCTTTTCCCTCTGTGGTGATGAAATGGGAGGGAGAGGACATGGATGGGGAGGGAGGGGGGGGGGGGGGGGGGGAGGGGACAGGGAGGGGGGGGGGGGGGGGGGGGGGGCGGTGGGGGTTCCATGAGAGAGAGAAAGAGGGGTGAGGCAAGAGAGAGGGAGGAGAGGGGGGTGGGTTACAGTCAACTCTGCCCTGAAACAAAAGCATTGTTCCCACACCTTCAGGAGGTGAGGAGGCAGTTGCTGCTTTGTGCTCACACTTTACCCCTTTTCTCTCTTTCTCTCTCTCTCTCTCTCATCCAGCCCCACACTCTCATGAGAGATAGCGTATGTTCATACATGGCGTACACACACACACACGGAGGTATTTTTAACATCCTGACTGGCGAGAGAGCTTGAGATTGAAGACATGACTGAAATTGGAGGAGGCAAGGACGATGGGAGGGGGGCGATGGAGAGGCTTCTGCGTGCTACGCGCCTCCGATGACTACGATTAAAAGGGATGGAGGAACGACGCGTGGGCGGAAAAGCAGGCCAATTCCAAACGCCACAACGGTGCATGTGCTGTGCTGAGAGCAAGAGGCTTTCCAGCTCACGCTTTCCAAATAATGTTGAAAGACACTAATCTGACCAGGTTATTAGCTCATGGGATATAAACTATAAGTAGTATTGATCTTCTACCGCACTGTGCATGTGTTAACACAACCACATTCAACAGTATACACTGGCATTTGTGTTGCTCCTCAGTGTTATCTGTCAATCTTCTTTCACGCGTGAGGTGTGTTGCTTCTCTGTGGGTGGCGAGCTCGGCAGCACCAGGGGGAAAAATCGGAAAATAGAAAATCCAGGTTTCACAGTATTTGGACAGGACAACAGCTCGATACGGTGTGTGTGTGTGTGTGTGTATGTGCGTGCCATGAGGGGGTTGGGGGGGGGGGGGGGGTGGTGGCAGGCATGGCGTTTGTACATTTTGAACCATGTTTATTTCCTGTAGTGGCTCCAACTACTCAGCTAAAATTGTCCCCAAAAACCAGATATTTGTGGGGGCTGTTTGTTCAAGTTCAACTTTTGTTGTCAGTGGAAAAAAAAAACCAAACAAAATTCTCTAAAAATCGGCAGACAAAACTACACATCATGTTTTGTAGGAAAGCTGTTGATGAAAACGTCTGGGAGTTTGTGTGTGTGTGTGTGTGTGTGTGTGTGTGAGCCTTGACAGACACAAGGACAAACTTTTTGGGTATGGAAATGTAACATTTAAAATTCACTGCTCTCGGAGATGAAAACAATTTCTATTGCTTAGCAGAAAGCCTGAGGGAGTCTTGATTTACTTTCCTTATGTGACATGCTCGATTAAAAAGTGAATTTCTGGCTGGAATGAATCAATTTGATGAAATAATTCGCTGTATATGGCAGCTGCGTCATCGGGGAACGTATCTTACCTCACTACAACCTCACATTTAAAGAACTTTACTTGAATACTCACAACTTTTTACTCTCCTCTCTCTTTACTGAACTGTTCATACAGTGTGAAGAATGGTTATATATTAAAATAATAAACACTGATTTCATGTCCACCAGACGGTGCAGTAAAGCATTGTGTATTAGTCATAATATTCTAGCATTACATACAGGAGATCTAGCTATTTGTAAGATTGTTTTTTATATTGCAGCCCTTTTACTGAAGGGTTTACACATTCCATGTAGACAGAAGAAATGTATATGTGGACAGAGATAATAATCTAGTTCATTCATTTAGCATTCCCATGTCTTGGTGCTCCTTGTTTCTGAATAATCCGCCTTCATATTTTTGCATCATCAGCCTTCGCGGTGTCACGCTCGATGAAATAATTCACCCGTGAAAGCCCAGTTTGTGCATCCCCCCTCATCCCAGCAGTGTTCGTTTTCATGCACTGATACCATACCTGGAAAATGTCAACCGTCTCAACAACCTACACGTTCTCCTCTGTGGATTTATAAAGGGCATCATAGGAGTATAAGATTCTATCCATTAAACCATCGCAGGCACAGCAGGAGAAATAAAGGTGACGTGGTCACAAGCACCAGAACATCCCCCTAAAAGACATTCACTGTCTGTCACATTAGAGGTGACAGACGCTACAAGCTACTGACGAAGCTAAATGAGGAAAACTATATGTAGGGATTCAGTGGGTGGGGGGGGGGGGGGACAAACTAATGTAAAGACACAGGACAAACATCTAAGCTAAATGAGGAAAACTATATGTAGGGATTCAGTGGGTGGGGGGGGGGGGGTACAAACTAATGTAAAGACACAGGACAAACATCTTCAACCCTTGAGGATACCCACTGCCACATTTGGACCATGGAATAGAAGTCATGTCTGGATTGGCTGTCAGTGAGAAATGGGCGGGGTTTGGGGTTACGGGTAAGTGAGCGAACTTTACCTTTGTTGAATTGGATGCCCATGGTTCTGCTGAGTGTCTGGCTACGTTCAAACTGAGACAACAAACATGCAACACAAGGCCCGGTCAGCCAACAGAGGACAAAAACAAAAAGAACAAGAACAAAAAAAAAAAAAAATCAGACATCAATAAAATGTAGCAGTGAGGCAAAATGAAAGATGCACAGCAAGGGTGAGGCCCACATGATGGAAACATAAAGCACATTTATACATGAAGGACATGAAGGCAACATCAAAGATGCAGAAGGAACTCTGAGTGGATACCAGAACATGACTGTGATTGGACAGCTGTCAGTGGGCTTGAGAGTCACTGAAGTAGTATTGCCTTGTTTCTTCATGTCTTGTCTGCTTCTTTTCATTATATCACCAAGATAATGATATAATCCAAATGGCCAATCCAGCACCAGAGATCGTTTATTAGCAGGAACAGAAAGAGACTAAGTGGGCATAGCATTTAGCACCACTTACCCCTTAGCCGGGAAGGAATCTGTGTCACAAGTAATAAAGCCCTTCAAAAGAACCAAATCTGGAGAATGTAGGGCAAATAAATTCCATTAGTGCAACACATTGCAAACAAACGAGCAATCAGACACACGGGCCTGGTTCGCTGCTGTCTGGGCCCGTGCGGCGTGGCGCAGTCCACGGCCACCGCTCCTATAGAGAAGCAGTTCCAGCCAGCGGATTTGGCCCCTTTCACCTCCCTTTAATTGGCGCAAGGACACTAAATGAGCTAAATTAGTATTGTGCCTCTTGGTGCATGAAGGCAGTGTTAGGCTTGTTCCGCCTGGGCTAACCGTCCCCTCATTAGGAGCCACTGATAGAGCCAGTGTGCAGAAGCTGCACTCCGCCAGCCCTCAGTTTTCATGGGCAATTTATGTGGAAGGATGAAAACAGTTGATGAGTTTATACTTGGCACAGGGACGGGGGCAAGGAAATAATTAAAAACAACCTAATGAGAGGAATTTATTATTCAATTAATGCCTCCAACGTGCCACCTAGGGCTGACTTTAGAGGGAGGAATGGGAAGATGAGGGAGACAGCCAGAGAGGGAAAATGTCAAGCCGGCAGGATGAATTGAGGGGAGAATGAGATATGAAGAGGAAGAAGAGGGGAGGACTTGCTTTATTGCTGGAATGTGTAATTGAAGCCCCTCAGCTTAATGCTGGCAAATTGACTATCAAGACCTAAGGGGTTTGCAAGTGCAGGGAAATTGCCCTCAGTGAATCAACAAAAATTGGGTCTTTGTCATTTAAAATTATACATCTTCATTTTACAGGAGATTTCCTCGAACCACACACATTACCTTGACTAAATTTCCCTTCAGTGGCCCCAAAACAGTGTTGGAAAGTCAATAACAGACACTAATGTTGACTATGGATGCATAAAGAGAGCACCCCAGGTTGTACCTCTCTTTTATCGGGGAAGCTAATGGAGGAAACGCCAGAGCATGTTTCCATATATGAGGCTCATTGTGGGTTATACACACACACACACACACACACACGCCGCTGGCCTTTTAGATTGAATTGCAAATATATCCCTCATGATCGGAAATTTCCCCGCCCTCCCCGCTCTGATCCAGCACGAGGCGAAATCACAACACAAAGTACTGTGCTTGTTTCCTTTGTCTTTTTCTCCGTCCCGTTGCGTTTGTCACAAGCCCTCGCTGTCTATCTGCAGAGGGAAGCCGAGCGCACTTCATTTCATCAAGAACACAGCAGAGGAGAGCAGACGATGGGATGGAAATATATCCCATTTGAGAGCTAAAAAATGCATCAGCCAGGCCATTAAGCAGTGCACATACACACACACTCAGTCCATCCCACACACTGAGAGCCTCAACACTGCATCATTGGGCACGGCATGCTAATTTGTGTTATGACCTTCTGAACCCTGTGGAGAGGCTAGAAAACAACAGGCTTGTTCCACATTGACAAAGAGCAAGAAGCTAAATATTAGCGCAGACACTGATGCTGCAACACATTGCACTGCACACACACCCCATCCACTCTGTCTTCCAGTCACCCCACTGACTCCATCTGTACCACGTCTCCATTTGGGGAGACACAATGAAAATGGACTCTGTTCCTCTGCTGGCCATATGGCCCCACCAGAATTTGCACTGTACTTAAAACAGAGCAGAATTTGAATTAGTTCCTGCATTAATGTGAAGTCTGCTGTCTAGTGCACTGCACGCGATCTATTTAATTCAGAAATACTGATATACTTTAAATCTGCAGCAACGAGGGGGTCTCTCAATTAACGTGATCACAAAAGGCATGGTCTTGTTGAAGCCAAAATCATATCATCAAAAACTACAAACGGCGATGAACAATCCTCAGTGACCAAACCAAACAGCCAACGAGCTATCGGTGATTTTCCTTCGTCATAGATCGTTTGACCTGGAAGTTACAGCTGAGTTTGAATTCAAACGTTACCTTGATAGATTTGAAGATTTTTGGTATATTTAATTTGTGCTGAATAGATTTGGTCGTCTTTAGACACTACATTCAAAACATGGGGGGGGGGGGGGGGGGGGGGGGGGGGGGGGGGGGGGGCTGCAAAGAAGCATGAAATCATCAGGTTGTAGTGATGGCACTGACAGAAAGCTGGTTGTGGAAAAAACAAAACATGTGGGGACATTTTCTGGTATTCACTCATCTTCCCAGCACACAGATGCTACCTACCTTTCCACAGGTGTACAAAGGATCTCCTCTGACCCCACAACAACAACACAAGTGACTCATCAGCACCCAAACAAAGTGCATCATGTTTAGGCCCTTTTCAGTGCCAATGAGCTCCTTCCTGGCCGGAGTATCGTGTTTTATGAGGTGATTATAAATTGGTTTGGATGACTCATTGTCTTTATGAACTCATTTATCACTTGGTTAGGGTGTTCACGTCGCAGCATTCAACTCAGGCACTGAAACTGACGCAATGAAAGTGTGAACAACAAGTCTGGAATTTCTCATCATGGAAGCTAAATCAAAGAGTATGCATCAACCCACCTTACAAGTGCATCTGTCTGGTTACAGTGAGTCCAGATGAGATGATTCTAAATGAATTTGTAAAGGACTTGATGGAGGTAGGGGAACTAGAGCATCAATTGCACGAACGCTAACGAAGCACAAGCTGTGATGCACCAAACTTTTACACCACCACACCTACCGTTACGGTCACTTCACTATGACGGGAAGTAGATGAGCAGCTACATGGACTAATCGAATAGTTTGACACTGTTTGTGCGAGTGGAGGTGTACATGTAGCCTACAGTGAACAGTGTGTCTGGCGTGGCGTGTACACTGGGTGCTAGACAAGCAAAAAGAAGCAGACTCTGAACCAGCCATGGGCTAAGCCCCATCCCCCTGAGTTACTGTTGTTAAACCTGTCAAGCTTTCACTTGTCATCATCTGTTGGATGATGACGGCAGCAGACTCATATTTCCTACTTGATTTCAAAGGGAGCAAAACCAAATAGGTTTCAAATCTTGTGAGTAACCATCAATTCAGCTGTACCGAGGTAACATTAGCATAGTGATGTGATTTAAATCGCTGTCTCGGGCTGACTTAAAGGTTTTTAGCTGACTCGTTCCAAGATGCAGATCTTGGGGAAATCGTCTTGCACTGACTCTAGCTGCGTACACACACGCTGCCGGATGCTTCTCAGTCCTTTCTTTACCTTATATGGGGAGACATATAATTCTAATCTCAGGCAGCAAAGGATGGAGTGTAAACTATATCCACTCCGCTAAGGAGAAAGGGCAATGGCCTCTTGCACCATGTTTTCCACACTGTGGCTTTTTAAATTATGCATCCTTATGTGCACCCACGAGTTAATGACGTAATCATTCCCACTGTAATGCTCTTCACGCAATTCACAATGAGCCATTCGGGTCCCTGAGGATGCAGAGTATCTTTCAGCGTGCGGAAGCTTGACAGGTTGAGCTGCGGCTTGTTACCGCCGCTAGGCTAGGAGCGCAGGAGGCGTCGAACCAAAGTTCTGCTCCACGTGTGAAACGTGCATTAATGCGATATTGACCAACAGAGCTGCACAAACAAACAGTGGCAAACTACTGGACACATACAGTGACATGTAGCACATCAACACGTCGGCCTGTTTAGAGTGAGTTAGAGGGGGCTCTACTGCACCGTCTTTATGGGGGGTTTAGCCTTACGTTGACTCTCTTTGTAAACGAGGGACGCTCTGCGTACTAGCGATGGCTCGATGTTGTGCCTCGGCGGAGGGGGAGGGGGGACCTGTGGTGGACGAACACCCCGCCACGGGGGTTAGAATGGGTCACATGGTGGTTAGTGGCAGTTTAAAACACTGTTTAAGGCCTGCAAAGGTCGAGGGGGTTAATGGGTATAGGAGTTGGGAATAGGCCAAGCATCTCCATCTTTTAAAAGGTCAGATGCTCACTGGTGCCTGTCCTTCAGTGACTCAGTCAACTGCCTACATGAAGTTAAGTGTGTACTTTGGGTGTCCGTCCATGAGAGGGTGTCCTGGTGAAATGCAATTAATGTTGCTATTGAAGTGTAGCACTCATGTAATATATGTTAAAATCACTGTCAGCGTCTGTCACATGGCGTGACAGGGAGGTTATTAAAGTTATTATGAGACAATTGTATCATTACCCATGCAGTAATTGTCTCCTAAACACAGTTTATGTGCTTCAAAGACACACAAGGACTTCAAATGCACACAACAGACAAGTGGACAAACCACTCGGGCCTGCAGTAACAACACACACACACACACACACACACACGCAGGCACATACATAAGCAGTTGCAGACACACTCACCCTAACCCACACACACCCTCCTCATCTCCATAATTACTGTATAGTCAGCATGTCCATGTCTGGGGGTGACTCTCAAAGTGAGATGTTGACAACAGCCGAGCTGAACTCTTTCTGGCTCCCGTCAAAGGCCTGACACTGATAGCATTATCCATGTAATTATTCACAGTTAAGTGAACTGCCTGCTTACTTCTGACACGAGGGATTTGGAGGAGCCGGCCGTATATTTGCTGCCCTTTCCTTTCATGACTTCCAGTGACGTCACTAATCCAGAGGAAACGCGGCTTCCAATTTCTCTTAATTAGTTCAAATGCAGCCTCTCTATTATTTGTGGCTGGCCTTTCATTTCTTTTACATTGGGCCGTAATCTCAAAGCACACCTGAGCTCCCTCCGAGGCACATTAGCACGCTGCGGCGCGGCTCTTTAGAACCGCAGACTTCTAATATGGGGCTCATGCCGTTGCTAACAGCCTGCCATTTTTCTTCCCGCTCGGCATTAATGAATGGGGAGTCGGCCACTGCATTGGACAATCTTGATGAAGATCTGGTGCGTGTGTACGTAGGAAGTGTGCGTTGCTACACGGCACGGGGAATATGAGAGATGTCAGGCCGTCGTCTGTTCCTCCACTGGCGGTGTAAATTAGATGTGAACCAGCATGCCGCCGATGCCAGGGGAAAGTACACCTATCAAGGCTGACTAACTCATCATGGCTATACGCGCTGGAGCTTGGCGCACGAGGGGAGTGTGAGAAAGTGTGTGTGAGTGTGTGTGTGCATTTAAAATTTTAATGAAACTGGTGCTCTGAAGGTCAGTGCAGAGGAAGCAGGCGCTCTTTCGTCTGCTGCTAATGGTGTATTAATGATTCAAGTATGTTTCTGTGTCTCAAGAGCAGAGGTGCATAACCTGAACAAACACACACACACACACACACGCTTCCTGCAACCATCCACTTAGAAACCACACGTACACACGCACATACATGATAGACCAGGCACACTACATTAACAATGATTCCATGAAACAGAATATTAACAAGTGTGAACACAAAACATCTGGGGGTGTAGACAAGGTGTTTTTTTTTTTTCTTCCCAGCAGCGCACTGTGAACAATAGAATACAATCGTGAGGAGAGAAAATGTTTCACAGCTCTTAAATGGCAGAATTAGGATTTCATTATCAGGTTGTGATTGATTATGAGCAAACAGCTCATGTCATGGAGAAGCCAATCCCAAGGTGAGAATGAGATCGGTTCAGGCCACTTTCACGAGACATAAAATTGGATATACGGCGGGCGAAGCCGACATAGACTGCGCCTTAAGAGCTGTATTTACGAGGAGTTAAATTGTTCAATTGTCCTCGGGTGTGATAATAGGTACAAGAGTGAATTAATCAAACGGCAAAGGAAATATACGCAGTGTTCGCATTGAATTGGAGCTCCTCTGTTAGAGCAATGTTTCCACATTTCACAGGCGGCACTGTGGCTGAAAAAACTAAAAAACGACACCGTAATGAATACAGCCGCTTTCAAAAGTACCTCATGTTTGTAAATGGCTGGGAGTTATGCTCAGAATTGTTATGACTATAGTAGCCTGAAAGCTGCATTTAAAATTGGAAGCAATGTCACTACAGTGCTGATGATGTTCAGCCACATTCAGAGAAGAATATTACTGCTTCTCATAGTCAATCCTTCTGTGTCATCACAGACGGGTTTCAGGGATTGTGAGTGTGAGGGGGAGGGGGAGTGGAGGTGCGTGGGCACAGCGAGGTTGCAACCCCACTCTTGGGCAATGGTCTTACCTTGAATGTGGACATGGCTGCGTCCCTGCTATACCTGTCTATGGTGTGGAACTTGGACGAGTGGTTGAGCTCATGGTACAGCTCAGAATGTCTTTTGCGAGTGTGCATCACTTTCTGGAAGGGAAGAAAGGAAGGGACAGCAAAAATGAACCAAAGAGAAACCAAAAAAAAAAAAAAAAAAAAAGGAAAAAGGCAAAAGGAAGAAGGGTCGGGCCGGTATACGAGCAGGCAGGGGTGGGTAAAAAGCTGAGGGATGGCAGTGATGCCAGCCACGGAGAGGGGTTAGAGAGGGACGCCGCATTGATCGACTGCTGGCTCATGCTCATACATCATCCGTTTCCTCTGTCTTTAGGAATTTGGCGACTGGGCGCTGCAGAGGAGTCCTGAGAGGGAAAATTTGGTGGAAGTGACTGACAGAACTGTCGTTGCTGCAGACCGGTGCTTGCTAGCTGGTGGTCCTGTGAACTCACGGATTTGTCTCACTCATTAAATGTGGAACAGATGGACTGGAATTTAAATCTGGCCGGCTTGAAATTACATTTGGCAAAAGATGCCCTCCCTGTGTTCAGAATATGTCCGTCTCGATGGCAGCTATAGTCCAGATCTTTGAGTCTGTGACAGCAAACTGCATTTGTCAGTGTCACTGCTGTTGTCTCTCTGTGCTAATGGGAAGTGCTGGAGCTGCTCGACACAAGCTAATCGCCGAAGCAGATTGCACGGCTGAGAGTGACAAGATTCCAGCACCCACACCCGCACAGTGCCCCAGTGTCTTCAGAGTGGACACTCATCTCTGCTCAGCTTCGATTCGTCCTTTGCTGTGATGCGTTTTCTCTTTGGCACGTCCTTGTAATGAGCCGTACTGAAGCTTTTCAAATGTCATCTGATGAAACTATGATTTCAGGCAGATGAGCTTTACAACCCCCCAAATTAAAGACTGCTCAGTTAAAGGGGCACTCCACCAATTTTGCACACAAGATGTTTTTAGACTGCTGCGTTGGCGAAATGTCTGAACCAATGTTGTCTTTCTCACAAAGGAAGCAACAAAAGATTGTCTGGAAACATTCACGTGCGGGGTGGCGCCTGCTTTGGCCAATATCCTCAAATTTGTCTTCTCAAATTGTCGGCACCTTCAAAGTTTATGGAGTGTTTTAGTTTATTTCCCTTTTCCGTCATCAACACACCCACGCGCTCTGAATCTTCCAGCTCCAGGGAAAGTGTACAGAACAAGGTTTGGGGGGAACTGCCTCAGACATCTGGATCCAGTGCATGTCTGAAAGCTCTTCTTACCGCTAGTGCAATGCTTAATAGGTGAAGTAGCCCTTTAAGTGCTTTAAGAGTGTTTTATAAGTATTATTTTCCCACATGACTTCATTCTTAATTAGGTTCGAAACTGCTAAGAAAAAAAACATGAAAGTTAATTTCTGAAAGTATAAGAGGGTAAAACGGTGATTACCTTCCATTAGATTATGGAAGTGTACCCTTCCCTGGTATATCAAAGTCAACCTCTTTCTCAAAAGTCAATAGTCAATTGAAGAGAAAAGAGATGATTTCCAGGAGAGCAGACCTCTTTGCTCATGCAGCAGCCACTTATGACTCTCCAGTGAATTTGCCAGATAAGTACAATGATCAGCCATAGTCACTGTTAGTAGCTTGTCCCCACTCATACCCTCTAGGTGCAGTAGATAGATCTCTGCATGGTGGGAGGTGAATGTCCAGTCTTTACAATGGTGGAAATGTCACAAAAAAGGCATCAGTGCAAAGAGTGGTGCAGTCATTTGAGTGACTCAGGGTTATCAGGCGCACTTAATAGAGACTGGAGATTCCCAGGGCACCCAAATATACAAACACGCTCACACGCTGCCGACCCATGTCGTTCCAACAGATATAACCAGCCAATCAACTACGGCCACAGACGTGTGGCTCCTGGACTAAGCTATTTGTACTCATACAGACACAAAAAGCACTCTACGTTGCCGTTTCTTCAACCAGGATCCCTGACGACGACACAGTCACCTTTGTTTGGTGTAATAGTACAGCGTGGTGTTTTTGTTTCCATGATGCTAATTGGCATGAATTCAGTGTGACAGATAATCGGCAGGGTCGGTTTTAAAGGCCACTGTTGGAGAAACAGCATACTACGTAAGGTGGTTCTCAAACAGTTCATCGCTCTAAATGCAGAGGGAGACAGGGAGGTGCGGAGGGGAGGGGGTTTAGCAGTGCTTTTTTTTGCTCCCTCTACGTGTTATTCAGATCCTGGCAGAAGCACAAGAAAGCAGAGACAGGCTGATGACATGTAGGGGAGGGGTGTGGTCAGGGGTCTTACCTCAAAGTCCAGCTCAGAGTACCGAACTCTTTTCCTCTGGAAGAGGAGGGGGGCAGGGGGAGAGAAGACAGCATCAATCACCAACCCTAGACCACTATTGAGAACTTCAGACGTCTCTATCTAGTCCCTCTAGAGCCGTTGTTCAGTAACAAGAGGAGTGCTAATGTGCGCCGGCTGCCCAACATGATACCGATACCCTCGCAACTCTCATAGCAGAAAGCGAATTATTGCAGCCTCTTGCAACATAATAAGATTAGTGAAGTGGAATAAGGCAGAATTAGAGTGAAATGATAATTTCTCGGCTCACATGGTCTCAAATATAATCATTAGGACCCGAGCATAAATCATCCTGTGCTATTTCCCTTCTGAGAATTTGTTGAAAATGTGTTGGAGATTGTTCAGATCAAAAGAGAAATTGATTCCATCCTCTTATCTCGCTCGGACCCCACCCCTCTCTTCTTATGTGCCCCTGCAGCTTCAGTGAGTAGCACACAAGCCGCCAATTTAACAGCTGCAGACATTTCCAGCTCATCTGGCCCCGACATTGCATTATATTCCATCTCCCACTTCCTATCTGGCCGCTCGCAGTCTAGCAGATTTGCATTTGGCACAGAGAAGGGCTGCTCTCCACAGTGAGTTAAAAGCTGCGCTCACTCTTTGAAAGGGCAGGGTTTGCTGATCTGATGCTACGGCAGCCAGGCTTTTAAAAAGGTATAGGAATGCAAACAGACGATGAAAAGCGTTTCTCTCTCAGGCGTCCCCTTCCCTTTGCAAATTCGCCTACTCATAGACGAATGCAAATACCCCATCCCTCCTGCGGAGAGATCCTTACCTTCACTAGAGAACTGCCTTGATTGAGCTTTCTTTGTAATGGTAGACATGCAACATGCATATACATGTGCCAGTATATGGCATGTTTTGGTGGGAACACACATAAAACATTCATCATTAACTCACTCATACAATATTCATCAGGATTCTTGATCCCTGATGTGATGGTGCTAAAGGAAATGCCCAGCAATGTACACACTAAATTCTCATTAGTGTTGCATGTAGGAATTTAACTTAGGGAAATTTATGATAATGTGGCCGCGATAACCAACAGTTTGTTGTAAGAAGATACTAATTTATGTTTCAGCACTCGCTCTATTGGTTTCTAAAGAAGGATAATAAGATAATGTGCCCTGTTAGCCCCGCCGCGAACGCCTGTGAAAAAAAATCAACAGTGAAATAAAGAGTGTGAGTACATTTGCGTGATCCCGCCATTATGCATCGGCGTGTTTGAGCCGTGGAGTAAAACACAGCTGGGATTTAATCTTGAGAGGCCCCGCTCTGATTTCCATCTCCAAATCAAGCCTATTCAAACGGGGTGAATTTATGGCAGCGAGCTGCATTCCACAGGTTCCACCGCAGACCTCTTTTTTTTGTATTCATGAGTGCACTCGGCGCTCTTCTGACACTGATTTTTTATGAGTTCTAATGACTCGTCCTTAACGTCCTCAGCCCTAAATTAAGCATCTGCACTTTTCACCGAAAGTGTCGTTTCCATCTCTTTAATCAACCTTGTGAGTCAGCAAGATGCCGTTGGGGGAAGATTCAATATGTGCGCCCATGTTGTTGTTTGCTTCTTGTGTGTGTCTGCTGCAAAATTAAGGTGGGCTGACATTCAGCAGGAGTATTTCCTCTGATCCTGTCTGTCTCAGTCCATCTGCCACGCCACCTTGTATGGTTAGGAGGGGGTATCACACTCACACACACACTGGGAAGAAGCTGTCTGTCATTATGAGAATAACTCATTCCGACACTCACTGCCTCGGTCAGCAGTGAGCGAGCGAGTGAGAGCAACGACTACTCAGTGAATAAATAATCACAGTTGTGAAAGATCACTTCGGTTTCTTTTTAAGTCTTTAAAAGTTGAATCTTTCTGTTTAAAACACCAATAAATAAATAAATGTACCTATTTTTCTGTTGTGCCACTAGCTTCCTTTCTCTACACCACTACCACATCCACAACTTAACGTGGACATGGAGGAGAAGCAAGCACTGCCACTGGGAAACTTCTCTTCCCCCGTCCCTCACCCACCTCCAGGGATCCGGCTGAGAGGCTGGTGTTGGCGTTGGTGCTGCCAATGTTACGTGGCAGGGTCCTGGTTCTCTCCACCGTTGTTCCCCCGGTCAGGATCTGTCTGACTGACGGCCGCTGGCCCGGCTTCAGCTGGAGCGAGTGCCCGTGGGAGTGCATGTGTCCTCCGTGGGAGTGTACAACACCACCCGGGGCCATCATGTGGCCGTGCCCGTGGGGCATGGTTTTGATCGTCCCGTAGGAGCGGTTGAGGTTCATAGTGATGTTCATGTCGCCCACGCTGGATGGGACGAAATCTACCGGGTAGGCCTCGCTCTCGGCTGGGTGGAGGGTCAGAGGGGAGGGGGGCGGAGGGAAGGGAGGGTCCTCCACTGCGATGTTGAGGGGTTTATCCTCACCCGCCAGGCCCAGGCCTCCTTGGGAGGAGGGCGCTGGGGGCTTGAGACTGACCGTCCTACGAGGTAAGACCATGTAGTCTCCCTCCCCTCCTCCGCCGCTTCCTCCTCCTGCACTGCCTCCGCTCCCAGCACTTCCATCCTGGGAGTTGTTGGAGGAGGCCGGCGGGCGCGCCCAGCCCAGGCCGCTCTCGGTGCACAGGTAGATCTGAGCACCGCTGCGCTGCTGCCCCTGCTGCCTCTGCTGGTCCACGTTCACCTCCTTCTTCAGGGGCGTCTCACTCAACTCGTTGAGGCCTCCTAGTGGTGGAACCTGTGCGGGGGAAAAATACCTCAGGTGCACATCTAATACCCCGATCACCATTCTTTGTTTTCTTTGGGACAGACAAAGTGAGCAAAGCCCTAAACTTGAGTCGTCTACCTGCACGATCAGGTTGGGAGGGGGAATGTTCCCGGGGAGGGAGCTGAAGTTGACCCCCCCCTCCTGATGGGCGGCCAGCTTAGGATCGTCCTCGTCATCCAGAGAGATGCGGGAGAGGGTCCCGGTGATGGTGGCTGGGTTACAGGTGTTCACCTCCTTGAAAATGACTGGGCGAGAAAAGAAGTTGAGCGAGAAATGGTAAAAAAGAAGCAGCGGTGAGGAGTTCAAGAGGGGTCAAAGAGGGGTGAGAGGAATATTTGAATTTGAAAATAGGAATGGATATTAAATGGAGGGGAATGTATATTATTTAGAGCAAACAGAGCAGAGGTGGCCAAGAGGTGTTGGCAAAACACCGATAAAAACCATAAATGAGGTCCTGGTGTTGAAGTTTGGAGATGCGGCTCGGAGACAGATCACATCATCCAAATGAAAGTTTCAATTCTCATTTTGGGCTTTTACGCTTCACTGTAACTAATATGAGTTTTGTCTCTGACACCGTGACCTTAGGTCGATGCTCCATCTCGAGATTTGCCAGTGAGTCAGGATTTTTTATTAGCTTGGAAGAAAGGAGCCACGGTGCAAACTGCTGTGCGACTCAAATGAAATGGAGCCAAATTCCCTCAATGCTGAGTCCTGTCTGTATCTGGCTCCTGCACCAGCTTATTTCTCCTGGATCAGTGGGGGTCTGACTGGGGTTTTTGTAGTTAATTTGTAAAAAAAAAAAAAAACATTTTATGCATATTACCTGAAAAAAAACAGACATTTCTACAATTCTAAATGAATAATCTAGACTATGACATGCTGATGAGACACAATGCTAATATGCTGCATATACCATCACAATGACAGGTCAGACTATCTATGGTTCATGCGAGACATCATGCTTCAGTATTTAAACCATGGGACCCTAATTTGAACTGTAGACCAAGCATTTAACACAGACCATTCTCATGTAGGCCCGGGTCAGACCCTGTGTCAACATCCGTCCCGAGAGATCAAGGGAAATACGTGTGTTCACACGAGTACGTAGGCATGTGGTTTTAAAACGCGTCTCCTCTGTCCACTTGTGTTTTTATGAGTGATATTCTGAGATCATGATGTTTTTCTATAATATTCATACATTTTATTTAAACTGAACTTCACCTTTCAACAGCTGAATGTGCTGCTTTGACGTTGATGTGCGTAACCTTCAAATTGACACTAAAAGCAGGAATGTGGAGCTGCTGCTCCCCCTCGGACGTGACGCGGTGTAAACCTTCTCTCAACCCTCTGGACTCTCGCCCACTCCCAGCGTCCCTGTCCGTGTCCGATCGGGTCACTCCCCACGGATGTTAGCACAGAGTCTAATCGGGGTCGCGGACTGTGCTGACGTCACGAAATGTCAGGCTGCATATTTGGTCAGAAAGTGAAGCTGCGGTCTGCGCTCGCCAGAACCTCCCGACTCTCTCCGTCCCACCGCCCGGTTGGTGATGTGAAAGGGTCGGACATGAGGAAACTTTACCAGGCCGATCCCTTCACATCAGATTCCAACAGTGAGGGCTGAGAGAGTCAGACAAATCAGAAGGGTCTGTGGTGACATTGATTCTGTGATTTCACCTACAACCAGGATTTGTCTGCTGGAGTTTTTTTTTTGGGAGGAAAGATCAGGCAGTGTGAAGGAGGTCAGTTAGGTGCAAAACTTACATGGGTGTCCTCTCTCTGCAAGAGTGGAGGGGAGAGTGATGGTGTGTTAATAGATTTAAAGCACAAATGAAACTATATTGTGGTACATTTGCGTGCCAAACACACACACACACACACAGCATCGTTGTCAACAGTGAGGTAAACAGGTCTGAGTGTTACTAGCATGCACAATTAAACACAGTCTCATCGCAACATATGCGATTGATTAGGCGCATGTGGCGCATCATCTCCCGTTATTTCATCAACATGCATGGCGGCCAGCTCAGAATGCAACATCTCCCCCGCCGCCTCTCAGCGAACGATAATCCCGTGTTGGACAAAAGGAGGGAGGAGCTCACCTGTTTGACACGCCAAGTCCACGTCTTTCTCAAAGTCCGTCTGAGTGAGGGAGAGAGGAGGAGACACAATGAGTACGCTAGGTGCAAAGTACGGTTGCTGCATTAGCATAACAGTAGCGGCACCACGGGTCTGACGAGTGATTGGATCTCCAATGGCTGTGCAGCGTTCAATCACGGCCGTGCTCTAAATGTGACTCTGCAGAAGACGATAGGATGGGTTGCCATGGCGACAGTCAATTAGAAATGCCCTCTATGAATGGGAACATAAAACAAAATACACCGCCTTTAGTCACGGCGGTTTTCATGTCCTTTCTTCACAGCGAAATTTGTCCAAAGCCGTCGTCGAGCCGAACAAGAACAAAGAACGTGGGGGGGGGATTCTGACTGATGGCACACGCTGCT
Organism: Pseudorhombus dupliciocellatus; assembly: GCA_016785235.1. Lineage (NCBI taxonomy): Eukaryota > Metazoa > Chordata > Actinopteri > Pleuronectiformes > Paralichthyidae > Pseudorhombus > Pseudorhombus dupliciocellatus. The sequence continues at coordinate 749,605 of JAFBJW010000134.1, read as the reverse complement.
GCCAATTTGTTTTGTGATGTCAATCGGTTCACGAGCGGCAGCGGATCCAAAAATACAGACTTTGTGGGAGAGGGAGATGAGCTGAACGCGGTGGAGTTCTGCCAGCTACGTAATGCTGCTGTATGCCTCCTCAGTCACCTCGGCGGCGTCTGAGCGGAAACGAGGACAGGAATTTACACAGCAGCGAGAAAAACTTCACGCCGGTGTCTTTTCTCAAACTGCAAACATATATATATATATTTATACATATAAAATGTAAGAAACGGTTTTACAATTCCTTCTCACCACTGAACTGAGCACACAACACTGTCGCCTGTGTGAAGAACAACTCAGATTTTATGTAGATGATGTGTTTTGAGCACAGGCAAGAATGATGTTTATTTGCTGTGATGTAGAAATCGCTCGGGAAATGCAGGGTGGCGGCGCTCCTGAGGGTAAAGACACGCTCGGAGAAACCCAGAAGGCGGCAGATTAAATGAAGAAGTATTGTCTCCTAAATGGCCACCGCGCAAGTTTTTCCCCTGAACTTTAGTGAAAGTGAAGCTCATTGCTATGCAGCTGCGGTCCTTTCCTTTCCCCCGCCACAGAGCTTCCTCCTGTCCTCGGCGGGATTCACTTACAAAAGCCTTTGTTTGGATAATAAACTACAGATTTTAGACAGTTTGGGCACGCCACGGAGGCAAAGGAGTGAGGAGGAGAGGGGGAAATGAAGAACTGAAAGAGAAGGGAAGGAGAGAATGTGCGAGGGTCTCAGAGGAGCGCAGCACCATAAATGAGTATAAATGAATGAATGAGGACATGAAAAGGAACCCCCCCCCACCCTCAACCCAAGCAAAACAAATCATCATCATTTTAATTAGTGCACACACGTATTATGAAACAGCTCACAGGTGAAGTGAAGTGAAGCAAGTCGGAAAAAAGGACGACAGTGCTGTTGAATGATTCCTGCAATAAAGACCAAGTCAACACAGAAAAGTCGAGTGCGAGATCACGGCTGAAATGAAGAGTTAGAAGGTAAATCACTAAATAATATTTACACTTATCTTGCCGCTAACCACGTAGTACTTTCTAGCCACGCCACCAAAACTGTTCCCACTTAGAAGGTGCAGTGTGTAATCCAACAGCATCTGATGCAATGATGCGTTTTCCTGCCAAAGGAATCGTTTGACGTTTTGTTTTGCGTGTTTGTTTGCTTTTTGAGGAGACTCATGCCGCTTTCACGTCTTTATGCTCAAATTTAAAGCTGCAGCGTAGCTGGAAAGCATTCCTCTAACAGACGGAAAGACGCACGGCCAGCAGTCGTGGTCTCAGGCTTGAAAGGTTACCACAGTGATGAGTGCACCTCAGGAAACCTACAGGAAAAACGAGGCTAATGAGAACATGCACCGGCACCTCTAGCCTCAGTAATTAGCACATTATATTAGCTACAGGTACTCCACCTTGTACCAATAATATGTACTACAGTAGTTGTTGTTGGTGCATTTGACCAACTACATATATGTTGGTTCCATATTATTTAAAGTAAAGACATGGTTGTTTTACAGACTGCACTTTCCTCCCTCGACCGACTCATCTATTCACAGTCACTGGTGACGGGTGACATACTCGCTGGCTGCCGGCGTGGTTGAGGGCGTGGTTATGGTTATGAGCATGGTTGTGGGTATTGTTCAGGATGGGGCTGTGCTCATGTGCGTGGCTGCGGTCTAGCCCGGGGACATGGTTGCCGCGGGGCAGGCTGTGGTAGCCTTGCTGGCATGCCTGGTGGCACGACGGCGGCAGCGGCTGGCAAGCCGAGAGGCACGGGGAGGTGCCGTAACGCAGGGAGCCGCACTGCTGCCCGCAGTAGCTCACACTGGGACCTCTCTGATGGTGTAAAACAAACGAGTGGAGAACATAAAGGTGAAATGTTAGTGGAGGACACCGAGATGAATTCAATTTTGAAAAGATGATGGCAGCGGTTCGGTCATCATTGTGATGGTTCACACTGTGCTGAGGCTTTCTGAGTATAAAGAGACTGAGACCTATATCTACCTAAACTATAGTAACATGACGTTCTCTAAATCCATCTGTTTCACAAGCGTAATTCATTGTATTTTAATAAGGGGGGGGTCAAAAAGGTTGAGAACCGCCGCCTGAGAGGAAGGTGCTCACTGTAATTAGAATTACTGGAGGCAACTTAAACACACTATTCATCTCAACTAATAGTCTCAACGGTGATTATCCAATACTTCAAAAAAAAAAAAAAGTCTTCATTCAAATGTATGAGATCTCAAAAAAGCACTGAAGCAACAAGGTTTAAGGACGGTCTTCCCAAAGTGCAACTGTCGTAGCAGCGAACTCTGTGTGAAAACAATAAATTCAACCAAAAATTAAATAAGCTCAGTCCCACTGTAATGCTCCTCTGGCTTATGAAAACAAGAGACAGAAAAGTGTCATAATGAGTTCCCCGTGCAGAATGATCGCTCCAGAGTTTAATCTTGGTAACCTCGGAGGGGCGTTCAGCGGCCCATAATCGTTACCGCAAACAGGTCTGAGGGAGAAATAAAAGAGAGCGGGGATGGGAGAGTGGCTCCCGCTCTAATGGCAGCAGTGTGACTGCGCTGACATTGGCAAGGCACTTCAAGTCCATATGATTTATCACACTATTAGCCACATTTGGAACAAATACAATAACCTACAATAACCGCTGTGCTCTTCAAATAGAGAAAAAGGAGTTCAGGTGAGGAGTAAATAAAAAGTGCTGAGGTGTCTTTCTGGCAATACAGGAAGTCCAGTGGGTGATATTGACTTACTGAAGTAAGAGGAAGCAGCAGTGTCAAAACTGAATTGGTATTAATTTCAGCTTCAGACAGGCTATTTGTTGACATCTATTTATGTCCTGGTACGGTGCTATAGGAAGTTAGCTTCAAGCTGCGGGTGAAATTGCACTTCTTTGCAAAAAAAAAAAAAAAAAAAAGCAGTCGAATGAATAATGCATCAACAATATGACTTTGTTGAGGTTGAAGCGGTGAATGAAAATTTAAAAAAAAAAAAAAAAAAAGTGGGAGCGCTTCAATAAAGGCCCTCATGCCTCTCTGAGGTCGTGCACGTGGACGCCTCAGCCGGGTTAATGTTGGTCCCAAGCGAATGGATTGCAATGTGGGATGAAATGGAAATGCTATTCACCATGATCTGCACCTGTCCGTTCTTGCAGGAGTCGGGCGAGTTTTCGCTGTCGTCTTTGCATCCCCCCATCCGACAGCGCACGGCGTCCTGCACCTGAGGTGGGGGGGGGGGGTTGGAGGAAGCAAAGGAGCAGAAGTTAGCGAAGGGAACTTTTACTCAAGTTTGCAGCATCGGGGAACACACGCTACTCACACGTCTCACCGTCTTCATCGTTATCAACGCAATGGCGGCTGCTCAGCGAATACCAAATTATGGGAAAGCGGCGAAGTAGATGGAAATGCCACGTTCCTCACAAAGAAACTGGGCTCCCCCCCTCCCCCCCAGCTTATGTAGCAGCCAGAGAAGTGGTGAAGAATACACGCCGCAGCACTTCAAAGTGTCCTGTGTGAGCTCCGTGAGATCAGTGGTGCGTGGTCCTAATTAAAACCAACAGTACAGGATATGGATGCTCTAACCTCTGGGCCTCTCTGGTGTCATATTGTTCTTCTTCATCCTCCCACGTGCAGCATCTGAGCCAACACGCAGCGGCCCACAGTGGGAGGACTGGTTCCTGTAACGCAGCTCAAATCAAATGGATCCCGCTCAACTCTGAACCCCCCCCCCCATTGGGCTCTGTATTATAGATAGCCTGGTTATCTCGCCGAGAAGCTACATCATTTCTCAACGTTGCCGCTGTCAAATCGCGTGGAAACAAGAGTGCTCGTGTAAGAAGCGCCGTGAGACCCAGTGAGAGCATCGTCACTCTCGCCGGGCGGTCTCATCGTGTGTGTGTGTGTGTGTGTGTTGCAACAAACGGAGTGGACTGGAGCAGCATCCTTGTCTGATTAATTCTGCATGCTGGAGCCTATTGCCTCCGGTGTGTCCTTCTGCGGATCCCGTCCCTTCGTGTCCATACTCCTCTTCATCTGCATTCATTTTGTCCACATTCTCTTTTTGAATTAATCTCTCTCTCTCTCTCTCTCTCTCTCTCTCTCTCTCGGCTCAATCTGACTTCAAAGTGAAGTGCAGCTCTACGGTCCACTCCATACCTCTCTATCCACCCTTCCTCTGTATGTCCTCCTCCCCTACCATCATCCCCTGCTTCGCTCTTGAATCACATTTTTTCGTCCCCCCACAGATCTCTGCATGCATTCTCTTCTCTTTCCCTTCCTCGTTCCTCACTTAACTAAGCCTGTCCCTCGTCTGCTCCCTCTTGGCTCCACATCTCCCGCTGCCTCCTAATCACAACACCTCGAACGTCACACCTGTTCGCTGGCTCGACTGATCTCAGCGGGGCCCGCTGTGCCGCCGCGGCTTCTTTCATTCTGCGCCGCCTTACATGCGGTGGGCGCTGCAGAGGAGCGTGACACGCCGCTCTGCTACACCGGGCATGTTTGCGTGTGTCTTAAGTTCACTTCACAAACTAACACACTTTGCGCTCGCCTCCCCTCTCTCCCCGTGGTTCTGCCGCCACTGAGGATTTACGCTGGGCCTCCTGCAGGGGGGGCGGGGTTCATACTTTTGCAGTAAATAATTCCTGGATTGACTGTACTCTGATCCGGGCTGCATTTGTGTTATTGATTGAATGCAGCTGAGCATCCGGGGCTTTTAAAAATTCACTTACACTTCGCGGTGCATTCAATATCACAATGATCTCCCGGATGGCGGGCGCCTTGGTGCGCACGCATCAGCGACAGGAGACACATTTACAGTCACAGAAAACACATGCCATTGTAAATCCACGAGGTAGCTAAAAGTGAGTAACTCCACAGCTTGTGTGTAAATGTCTGTCTCAAGGGCATTAATGCATGTACAGCGCTTCATGTGCATAATGAGTTTACGTTTCTGCATCCCTGGGGCCACTGTAAAGCCTGTGGCAAACAGACACTAGGGGGTATTAGTTAGGGACTTATCGTCTTATTCCATACAGCATCTTCGTAAGCTCCTTAAAGCGGCCTTGGATCAGACGGACAATGGCGCACTATCATACTGCATTATGGGGAGGACGCGCGGCAACACAGGACATAAATACCACGCTAATCCCTCTTGTGTCTGATCCGCCTGTGTTCCGCCGTGACTTCGCACTGACCTACAAACTAACGTGACATTTGCAAACACGAGTCCCACCTGTCAAAGTGTCGCTGAGGTCACACACACACACATGCGTATGAAATCAGCACATCAGGGGGTCCCGGGGATGAAAAAATAAAAAAGGGGGGACTCACCTCCCGGCGCATTGCACAGTGGACGGTGATGATGACGAAACCTTGGACCGAGTCAAAGACAGCGAAAAGGACCTGGAGGAGACAAGAGGCGTCTGTTGGTTGTTGCACGTAGTTTCAGTACTGGGCTGCCTCACAACCTCTCTGACACAGTGGCAGTTCTTCATCGTGATTTACGTTTTCATCTCATCCAGCGCCTACTTTTAGACGTGTCATTCATCAAGTCAGAGAGGAAGAAAGATGTTTGATGTTAGAGATGCGACAGAATTTCCTGAACGAGGTTATTTGTAAAAATACGGACACTCATTAGTTTAATGTGTTTCCTTTGTTCTCTCCAAAAGTTAAATAAAATATCGTCATTTACACCGTGTTTTTATTCTAAATGTCCTTTATTATTATTATCGGCACAAACTGGGGAGCACAGTAGCGCTGCTAATCCCATTAGCGTCATTGTGGAAGCATTTTTGTGTTTTTTTTTGTTTTTTTTTCAGACATTACCTATTTTTAAAGTTGTGGTCACTATGGACGTCAGTTTTATTGAATTCAGCTGCAGGGCCTGTTTACCCCTGAAACTTCAAAAGTGTTTTGTGGACTCACTGCCCCCACCCCTCCACAGACACAGTGGTCAGTAGCTAATGAGTGAATTTCATTTTCAGGTGAAATATCCATTCAAGTTACTGTTTTGACAGGCGGGGTCTCTCTGTGTGGACTTTGCATGTTCCTGTCTGTGTGTCTGCTTATTCCTGTGCACTCCCATGCAGATCTTTCTTTTATTGCGGCACCTGTAATTGGGGGAATGTGAGGGTCTGTCTTCGTACGCTGTCAACCTGTCCGGGGTGTACACTGGCCCTCGACCCAACATCAGCAGTGATTGGCTCAGCCAGAAACTCTGTTATGTTACCGTGACAACCCCCAACCGTCAGCGGGTGTCACCACCCTCAGAGGTTTTTGTTGATTTATGGCCTTTTGTTTTTGTACAGTTGGATGTGGAAAAGTGAGACTTTAGTTTTTGCAGCCTTGTTGAAGGAAGCAAGACTTCATCACGCCTGAATTCTCATGTGATTTCTGCCTGTATTCCTTTTGTTTCACGACCAATAACCATTAAAGGAACTCTGATGTGGAAATGAAAGACGTCACACAGCAGTTTGTTCCTCATCTAATGCAATGATTCAGTCATTGATTCAGCTTTAACCTTCAACCTTCTCTGTTCAGACAACATCAGGGTTGACATGTTAGTGTAACTATAAACTATAAAGTGACTGAAGCAAAGGGGCCACGCACGCTGGTGGTTTATGATGCATGACGCAAAAACACCAGTGCTAATTATCACCCATGCAAGCCCAAAGATTGATGCATCACTGATTTATTTATGAGCGTAAGAAACACACAGTGTCGGCACCTCACCTGGAAGAGCGTGGAGCGCCGGTCGGTTATGGCCAACACGGCTGACATCCAGGTCAACGCCAACAGAGGGAGAACCACACAGGAGCTCCACAGAGAGGCCCTGTCAGAGGAGAGGAGGGAGGTGCAGAGGGAGGGAGGGGGGGGGGGAGGAGGAGAAGGAACAAGGGATTCAGTCTCAGGGAGGTGCAGAGGGAGGGGGGGGGGGGAGGAGGAGAAGGAACAAGGGATTCAGTCTCAAACCAGACAGGTCAGTTCTGAGAAAAGTCACATAACTCCACTTCACACACTCACACACACGGCAAACTGGAGCAGATTGGCACACTGAGGGTTCAGACTTAATATTCTAACTGACAAGAGGAGGATGATGTGTAATCATGTAGATCGTTACGAGACTGACAATTGCTCACAATTACATGGTTGATGCACAGTAAGTGTCATGCAGGCGAACTGTGAGATGAGACAGGCCACTGACAAGCACTGACACGGGCTTCTGAGGACTACACGTGTGTGTGTGTGTGTGTGACTCCACGGAGTCAGACACCAATTTAAAATGTTCATGCTGTTTGAGCACATATTCATGGTCTTATAAACGTCAGACGCGGCAGATAGACAGCGTTGCTGCCCCGAGAAACATGCACGTGCCCGAAGAGGAGCGCGGCCCGATGCAGCGGCGGGAAGAAAGTAAAGAGCCAAAGCTCCACTTCTCTTATTAATCTGTCGTTTCCAGCTGTTGTGCGCTGTGATGTTAACAATACGGTTCAGGACAACCTGCGCTCCGTCACTGTACTCAGTAAGTGCTTTTTAACGAGGAGCTACAAGGTCATTTAAGAGAAAAGTTAAGTGAGGAAAACTTGCAAACTGCCTCGAAATTTCCATCTCAGTTTGGACATATATAACCACACAAAAGCTGCATAATAATGGAAATAATAACAATGACAAACACACAGAAATAATGAAGGCTAGCGATCTGATTCTAATAAATAATAAATAATACTGCTCTGATGTGACAAACTAATAAGAATGTGAATCATAGTTCCAGCAGAGAATCAATATTGATGCAGCAAGAGCAAGAGCAATAACGTGAATTTAAATGAAAACATGAAGTTGTTTTGAATACATGTATATTTAGAAAACATACAGGCAGTGCTAAGATCAGGTCTGTGATTATCGCTAAGCTCTCTGTTTCTTCCTCCGCAATGACACAAAACAATTTCCTCTTATTATAATCGCACAGCTAGGAGCATAGTTCCTGCTGTAAACACGGTGGGATTTCAAAACTAAACATTCTGCCGTGATGAAATGTTTGCACAAGGTCACATATGCACAGGAATGTCTGCAACAGCAAAACCACGGAAGGAGTTTTTGATTCAGAGAGGCACTGACTGCACTGAACATGAAACCATGACAACAGACGGTTTGGAAATGTTTCACCAGCGTGGCAGCTCCTCAAATTTTACCATGGAGATGGCTGCATGAAAAATTAATTTCAATTTGGAGAGTGCAGAGTTGTGTTAATAGCACTCGAGAGCTTGAGCACATCATCCAGATCATTCTGTTCAGCATTTCTCAGACAGCAACACATTCAGCCATTACAGAAAAAAACACCCTGCACAGAAAAGATGTTGAGAATATGCAAAGTTACTGTACAGACGTGTTCAAGCTAACTTTAGAATATGATTCACGAACGCTGTCTGACACGGGACGGGGTCCCCTGAACGAGCCCAGGAGAATGTGCTGTTGTTACAGTGCAGTGCAGTTGTTTCCTCCCTTTCACTGGTTTGTTTTCTTTTTTATCCTGGCAAGGCTGAATGTCGTCCTGCAACATTGCCGACAGCCAGACACTTTAAAGGATGAAGGAGAGAGGAGAGAGAGAGGGAGGAGGCAGATGGAGAGAGGATGATGGAGAGTGAGAGAGAGAGAGAGAGGGGGGGGGGTGAGGAAGATGGAACAGGAGTGATGATGATGGAGAGTCAGCGAGGAGGAGGTGGGGGAGATAGAAAGATGAAGATGGACTAACATGGCACTGCTGGCAGTCGAGCTGGACAGCGCGGTGCTCGAGATCACGCCACACTTGGAGCATTTCAGGAGCAGCCGGCTCCGCGCCTCCGCCGGGACACTTCAGGACATGTGCGCGCACACACACACACACACACAGACACACACAAAACCATGTGGGGGGAGGAGAGGGGAGTGGAAACACAAGTTCCAGTTATGTAGACAGGTGAATGAGCAGGTGTTGCAAAAACAAAAGTAAAAGATAAATAAATAAACACAAAGAGTGGTGGAAGAAAGAAAAACAAAAACAGGGGAGGGGGAGGAAAGAAAGAAAGACAGGCAAATTAAAACCAGATCATAAAAATGTAGCAGCAATGAAAATAAAAACAATCAGAATACAAAGATTGATTCAGAGCAAGCATAGAGAGAACGTGAGAGACGGACATTGTTACAGCAGCGTCATGAGGACTAACACGACACAGTGAGACGGACGGACTTCAGGCATCGCAGTCCAATGCCAGTGTGTGTGTGTGTGTGTGTTATTTATCTGTGTGACTCTGGACAATGAAGCTTTAATGAAAACGACTCCTTTGGTTGTTTACTTACAGTTGACTACTCACAAGGACAGAAACAGCTTGTGTATTTGTGTGTGTGTGAGTGAAGAATGATGGGGCCGTGCACGGGGTATGCTACATTAGCGTACCATCACAGCTCATTGCCTTAGTGCCAACCACATCCCCACGGCTTCATAAGGAAATACATTACGCTAATGACAGCCTGTCCTGTTAGCAACACCACCAGCTATTGTGTGTGTGTGTGTGTGTGTGTGTGTGCTTGACTTCAGTGCACTCACTTCTGGAAACCTAAGAGCAAATGTGCTTCAGCTCGTATAACACAGAGGACCTTTCCCATAACAAAGGGAGACGCACTTGTTTGTGTGTGTAAATATGTTTGTACGCATTAGCCGGTTTAATCTGGGTTGCATCAGCGGGCAACAAAAGCCAATCCCCCCCCCAGAGAGCCACTGTGCACCATTAACCCTTTGCAGCAGCGCACAAATGATCAATTTCAATTTGTGCGAGGAGACAGACGGTGTGTGAAGGAGATGAGAGGAGGAGAGAGGGAAAACAAAGGAATCAATAGGTATGGAAATGAAAACATGGATCTGGTTGTGAGAGCTGCTGAGGGCTCTGCTGCTTGGATTAGCGAAAGATGAAGTAATGCTGCAGGTGGATGCACGTGCATGCGTTTGCTACATGCGCAGTATGCATACAGCACGGGCATCGCATGTGTGTGTGTGTGTCTGGAGGAAAATCTCATAGGAGTTCGATTCAGTTTCATCCACATAATCCCAGTGTTTACAGTTGATAATTGAGCTTCCATTGATCTTCATATGCGCAGCGTTCACCTGTGTCATGCACAGCAGAGGGAAACGCGACGGGTGATAGAAATCGCCGCAGATGTCACGTCGTTGCCAAATTGAGTTGTTTTTTTTCAACATATATGCAAAGCACAGGTGTACAACATGCTCTCGTGGTTTCAGACCCCTGAAAGAATTCCCTCCAGAGTTTGTGTCTGACGGAGTAGAAATGCATCTAACTCAGCGAGTTTATCATCATGTCCCACCAAGGACCATGTGGACGTGTGTGTGTGTGTGTGTGTGTGTGTGCAGAGGGTTTTTCGGGAATCTAACTCACCCCGCTCGCTGCTTTTTAGACTTGTCAGAGATGCCGTCTCGAGACATGAGCTTGTTAAACACCACAATTCCGATGAGCATATTCACCTGAGAGAGAGAGAGAGGGAGGGAGGGAGAGAGAGTCTGATCAGAACTGCAGGGCCAGACATGGCGGTCGTCAGGGATTCGGCTGATGCACTGCAGCTCTGCTTTATTCCTTCTCTCGGTGTTTCCTCTGATTGAAGATGCCTCATTAATCGTCTCGCATGCATACAGGCTGGAAGTGACGGCGCTCCTGCTGTCAGGGCTCCCAGGCTCGCTTGTTTCCAACTCATCTCAATGAGGTTTTTAAGCACAGACCATTCGGTTCATAAATCCCCGGGTCCACAGTTATTACCCACAGTAAATCTATAATGTTTGTCTTAATGAAAAACTATCGGCTCAGACATCTAAAGAGGAAGTGGAGCAAATTCCCAGAGCGGTGGGTCTGGTACACTCATTTTTAACATTGGCTTTAAAACTGTGCTCTTCTTTAAAGGTAAAGTACATTGAATTTAGTGATATCTTATGTATGATCTCTTTTAACTCCCTTTTCAAACCATTCCTGAAATTACTGTCCAGATGTTTTCCTTCCCCCTCGACATCCGTCCGTAACTGTGACATGACAGATTGTGTTAGTTACATCCGGCAGTTATTGTTATCACGAACAAAATATCTGAAAAACTAAAATAAAACACTGATGGCTCCTGATGAGAAACCCACAGCTAAGCTGGCCAAACATGTGGCTGTAGGGCACCAGTGACACACACACGCACGCACGATCTGACCCAAGTGTTGCCACATGCAGATCTCTTCTACTCTCAAATCCGTTCCATCTGGGAGATTTCCGATGACATGCTCATAGTAATCCATGATTTGCGACATTCCCTCCTTCTGCTCCATCACCCACGTGTTCGAGGTGCATCAGCAACGAATGACGTTCGGGTACGACCCCCCTCCCCGTTCCTTATCGAGGCCCTAAAGCGAACGTCTGCTTGGATTCCTTCCTTCATCGGTCGCCACCAGCCGCCTGCAGCCAGGGCAGGAAAATCTCTTTTATAGATATTACACACACTTGCAAGAAATCCCAAGGAAAGAGCTGAGTGGTTGAGAAGTTCGAGTCAGACTTTCATGTGGTCAGTTGAAATTCCAGTTTCTGCAGCTTTTGCAGAAGCCGGATTTAGACTCGGAGCCTATTCCTCCGCCGCATCTAATAGCACGGTTCATCTGGCAGCTTTAACACTTTGCTGGAAACACTCTGATCTCGTTCCCCCTCGTGCGCTGCTGCTGCTGACAACTACCTACGATGTGCCAGATAGCGCTATTGTCATGCCAGTCGCGTCTGGCCACGGCTCTGTGAGTCAGCATCGTCCTGCTCTGCTATTTGCCCAGGGCCAGGTTCATTAATTAGAGAGGAGTCCTGTGGGAAGGTCTGTGTTTCTCTGCCCGACGCCCCGCGCTCATTACAGCTGTTTGTCAGAGCGGGGCCCCAGCAACAACACCGGGGGGCCGGGGAGCATGGCGTAACAGCTGGGGTGGGGAGCGTACGGTGCATCAGCACTGCGGAGGCGAAAATGAAGGAAAGTTGGAAAGAAACCAACAAACAGCAGACACTGATAAACAACTTAGGAGAATAAATGTCCTCTGGTTTCTCACGGAGACGGCGAGCTTTGACTTTTCAGAACTAAAGTTTTTTAAGACCAAAACTTTATTTCATCTTCATTTTACAAGTGTAGATGAAAACATCCCGGCCCTGAGGGTGATTTAAATCCCAATGACGATTCATATCTTCACTCAAAGGGAAAATACGAGAGCGGTGTGACTGTTGAGCCTTATCGGCAGGTGGTAGCTGTGTTTAACGCTCTTTCCTGCCCGAGCGTTAAGACGAAGCAGTAACGCCGCGACGTATATTGCCTCACTTACTTTGAAGTTGTCTCCTAATCACCTTGGTCAATATGTGTGAAGACGGAGAGAGCCGAGCCTTAATGTGAGGATACTCAGATAGTCCCTGCCGAAACAACGAAGAGCGAGAGACAAGCCGCTGCTGCCGCCATGTTGGATTTGACGAGTTGAAGTTCCACGTGGGCGATGAGGTCATCAGCGCATATAAGAAATAGAGTTGATTGACAGGGGGTTGAAACACACGTTCTAGTCCTTTATCAACCCAGCGGTGTGTTCGATTCCCCCGGTCCGAACACGCGGACGCATCTCTAGACTTAATTACATCGCCTCGACGCTTCATGCATTAAACTTACAGCACCCAGACCACTTCATCGTGGTCTCTTTAGTTGCCGTCATATTAAAATCCATCCATCATGTTAATCTTAAGCTTGCTGCTAATCGCATGTTCTGGAGCTCGGCCCACCTATGGGCACAGACCACAGCGCACCACGGGCAGAAGAAATTACTCCCCCAAAAAATCCAGACTTATTAAACTTGAACGTAAACAAATATTCACCTTGGGATTCATTAAGATGAAATTAACTAATATTAGAGGCAGCGACATAGAGCAGCCACAACAACAGCTGGGTAGCACACCACTGAGATGCAATTAATGCCCTCAGCAGGACAATACAGAGCTATATTTACTGTTTTAAAGCAATTTAGAAAGGCAAACACACAGGAGAATAGCTTCACCGCGGCGCACACTGTTACTCAGATATTTTTCGCCAGAAAACACTTTATTTTCTCTGAAGATTCACCCTCAAATATGTTTGGTCCGGTGACTCAAACTTGAAAAGTACATATGAGTGAGAGCTGTAGCTGCTGGGCTGCGATTCAGTGCAGGCCTGTGTTGCAGCTCCTGTCTGCTGGAATGTATTTTCGCTTTTTGAGCTGACATTTTCAACTCCAGGATCAAAGGTCCCAACTCATCATTTTGTCATGTACACCGCGGGTGTGCGCGCTCGCATGTGCACGTGGGAGTGGAGGGAGAGGGAAAAAATAAAAAATAAAAAGATCTCACAGGTCAACAGGGAGCCGCTTTGAAGCTCTTCCCTCGGAGGCTAACTTAGCGAAAACATTTGTAGGGCTACACAATGTAACGGGTGAGACGTCTGATGGAGGAGAGAGAGAGAGAGAGACCGGGCCGACTCACCAAAACGATGACAGCAGCAGGTCCAACGAAGGCATAGAGCAGACCCCCCTCCAAGGACAACCAGCAGCTGGAGGAGAAGAAGTGCAGAGGAGGATTTTATGCTCCGACATGTATAAATGGAAATACTGCAGTGTAAAATATCCCTTCACCACATTCAGGTCCAGTGTTTGACTTTGTTCTGAAAGCAGCTCTGCGTAAATGGTCTGCATTTTGAAAGTACTTTTCTCATGTTGATGTCCACTCAAAGTGTTTTTAACTAGTTTTAGTGCACACCCTCCCACACGTTGCATCGACATGCAGCACTATCACACAGGGCCAATCTCAAGTTCAGTGTCTTGCCCACGGTCACTTGGGTATTAAACCAATGACTTCCTGGTTGGCAGAGCACCCACTCCGCCTCCTGAGCGACGGCCGTCCACAGAAACTTTTAAGCTTTTAAGCATTTACTTCCCATGCCACCCCTTCCACTCAACTTAATGGGGATATTAACCATGATCCTTAGCTTCCTGAATCAGAAGCCACCACTGAAGCAAATCAACCAAACTCTGTTTGGAGTTCTTCCAATCCTCAATGTTTCCTTGATGAATTTCAGAGCATCTGAATGACTTCCCAGTCTTTTTTTTCACTCATCTACAGCTCAGCGTTACTCGGTCAGTCAAGGTGGAGGAAGCGGCATCAGTCAGCTCATTTTAAAGCTGTTACTTTAAGATGTAAAATAAATAAATAAATAAATAAAGTTGCACCGTGTTGCTTTAACCACAGCAACCAATTAAATAACCCATTTGCTGGAATGGCCTCAGTGAGGGATGCAGCAGCCATTTCTATGGGAAGGTAAGTGCCTGTTCCTGTAAATATTGCCCTCAGAGCTGAGCAACATGATTATGTTCACCGGCTAAAACACCGCCGCACTCATGCTCGTGGTCTTTAGTGCGAAAGCTACAGAGAATAAACAGGTTTAAATGTGTCCTCTGGTGATGTCATCAGAGCAAATTGAAACCCCACTGTTTCTCTTAATTGCTGCTCAATAAAGAGGAAGCAGAGGAGGAAAAACACACAGCCCAAAAGCCTCATACAGTCCACATGCTAATGAGATGTTAAGTGAAGAGGAGGGAACACGCTTGTGTTACATGTCTTTACACCACTGGTCGGGAGGAAGAGCACATATAGAAGAAAAGGATAGGATTTAATTTAAATCAGGGGACGACAGCGTTGAAACTGGCTCTGGAACATGAGCTGATGAGTTGCTGATATCCTCATCAGGCATTTTGATTATGAAGTTGTTTTTTTTGCAGATGATTCTGTGCTGATGACGACACTAATTTCAGAGCTTTTGACCGCTGACCTCAGGATGTTTTCTCCACCCTTCAAGTCCCCGATGTCGTTTTCAAGTTTAACTTTAAATTGCTTCGCAATCGTTTAATGTGTCTCAAGTACACAATTAGTCATATTTGAGATATAATGTGAGTAGCAGTCCCCTCATGTCCATTCAATTAAAACACTCTAGTACGTGTTTAATTTGTTTTAAGTTTATACTGGGAGCTTCTTTAGTTTATCTGTGAGAGAATAAGTGCATACACAAATTGGATGGAAAGTTGGATGGATGGATGGATGGATGGGAAAGAGACAGAAACCTCTAGGGACGCCATCATCTCAAACAGCACTCTGAGCTCATCGAAACACAACTCAGAGGTAAAAACCCGCTGTGGTACTCACTAGCTGGCTGTGCCGTAACCTCTCGCTCGGGTGAAACCCACCGACACCGCTACAACTAGGGCTGGAAGACCTGCAGAGGAGCAGAGAGAGAGAGAGAGAGACATCAGAAAAGGGCGAGACTGACGAGTAGCGATAGCGCGAACAACTCCGTATGGTTCTTTCAATTCAAATGCTAAGCAGCCGTGCAATAGCACGCAAGACGTGCATATGCAAGTGGAACTGACAGAGAGCTCTGCAGGTGACCCCGTGGGCTCTGCATGTCATCCCTGACATGAAGGTCGAGCTACAGGCATGAAAAATGGGATCTGGTTCAAGTTCATGGGGGGATTTGTGCCTTGTGCTGCGCGTGACCCGCAGGGTGCACGTAATGCAGAATGTGAGCAAGAGAGGCTGGGGGGGGGCTTTATAAAAATGTGAGATATTGCTTGTAGTGGTCAATAAGTCATGCATTAATTAGCTAAATCAAGCAATCTGCATGTGCGTGTGTGTGTGTGTGTGTGTCTGTGTGAAAATGAGTGTCACAGAGCGCGTGCCAGGAAAAAGAAGGAAATATGTTGGGCCTGTAATGAGCTTGGCTCTGAAATATTCATGTAATTAACAAAGCTGTGATTATGGCTGCAAATGAAAAGCAATTAGAGAAAAGTCACATTAACATTAACAAATAAGATGGTGAGGAGCCAGGCCGGCCGCCTTCGCTAGCACGCGCAAAGTTTCAATTAGACAAACAAAAACACCCATCAATCGCTTTTACTGACATGCGACACACGTCAGGCACCGCTCCGATATCTCGCAGAGATCCAATCACGCCCTGAATCGCCTGTTTCCATGGCAACGGATTCCAATCACATCATTTGGGAAGAAAATGGACGCGAGGAGGATAAGCCGCTTGATCCTCGCCACTGTTTTCACACATTTACCCATTTGTAAGGCTATCGTTTCAAATCTTACAGCTGCCACACACACACACAAGCCCTAACACACACATACACACACTGTGTCAGTATCTCTCGATCTGTGGATGTACAACATCTATACGCTCTCCCCGCTCTGTATCAGGTAAGGGCATCAGCCACTTGGCAGATTGGACTGGTGGGATCAATATCGAGTGAAATGAACAGGTGAACAGATCGTGTGTGTGTGTGTGTGTGTGTGTTTGTGTGTGTGTGTGTGTGTGTGGCTATCTCCAAACATCTTGCCAGTGTTGTGCAGATCTTATCAAAGGTTTTGATTGTCCCCCAACATCCATTGTGCGGTTGCCTCAGATTGTATAACAGTGAAAGGGCAGTGTAATAGAGTGACCTGGAGTGGCACAGATGTGTGGGCTGAGGTTGCCTGTATACCCTGACTGCAAGTGTGCACGTTACAATTCACGTCGAGCGTTGGCTCTATTTAACTAAATAACGTTAGCAAGTCAAAGTCTTTGACCTTAAATAAAAATAATTCCAAAGACAAACGGCTTGACGAGAACAGAGCAAATGAACGTAGTGAGGCAGGATTTAAAAACACTACTGCAACACAATAAACGTGTCACATTCTCATGTAAAGTCTGCCGGTCGTTCTGCTCCCTGTGATCAATTTTTGTCGCACAACAGTGGACCCAATTTATGAAGGCGTCTCCATTTGCTATGCTGACAATCCCCTGGCAGAGGCAGACGTTTACATTTCTAACAGCAGCCGCAGACACCAAAAGCACAAATGAACAGATTCATTTCTCTGTGCCACCTCCTGACGTCAGGAGCTCAACGCGGCCGGCCATTGTTTGGGTGATAGCGTGATGAAGTGCCTCACCCCAGCCGAGGCACAGGAAACGCTTGCGAATGAGCCGAGACCTCATTTTGCCGATGACGGCCAGGTAGGACTGCCACGCTTCTGTCAGCACCCAGCAGAAGGACGCCAAGAAGAAGAAATGCAGGAATGCGGCGGTCACAGTACAGAGGCCCTGGAGAGAGACCAGAGGGAATTGTTAGAGTGTTGTCAGAGGTGCCCTAACGGCTCATCCAGGTGGAGGGAAATGGGACGTCTGACGCACCTTGCTAAGCGTTTGAGATTGTCCCACCAAAATCAACAAATTGGAGGCCAGGATGGAGAGGCAGAAATTCACCAGGATGATCGATCTCTCCGAACGGATGTACCTACCGAGAGAGAGAGAGAGATAAGTATGAATGTCAGATTGATGGACTGAACAGCATCTTTTTTGGGCGTTGGAGTTATTAACTTGATCCTGCCATCTGTCATGTGTGTCGCCACCCCCGCTACAATCACACAGCGGTTTATGGCACATCAGAGGACACACGTGTCGCACCATGGATACCAACACATGCATGTGAGAGAGTGTGCACACGTGTGGGTTCTTTGCATCCGTACCTCCAGAAGGCAGCGTAGATTAGCAGCAGGATGAGCAGGGCTGTGCAGGACACTCCACAGCCCACCATCAGGGGCACGGAGGGGATGCTGTTAGGACCCATATCCTGGATAGAGTGAGGGGAGGGGAGGAGGAGGGACACAGATAATAGTTCGTTATTAAAGCAAGAAAACAGAATTTTATCCAACGTATGTGTTATTCAAGGCAACGATTAAAAGAGCTACACATTTCCATGTCCGATTAAATGCAACGCAAGATGACTAAAAGATGTGCAACATGACAGTTTACATGGGAAACCATGAGACTGGGGAGTTGAACATCTGTTCATCATTTTAATTTGGGTTATTGAAAAAGTTTACATGAAGTGGAGTCGGCTGCAAAGGGCCAGCGGGCTCACTCTGTTGGGATCGGTCAACCTGCCTGTCTGCCTCTGCCCACGCTTTACCTGGCACTGTCAGGCGCCGTGCCAGGCTAGCCGACAGGCACGAGTTATGCCAGTGTCGGCTAATGACGCTGGCTGGATTATTGACGAGGCGCCTCGGGAGCTTCAGGAGCATTTGTTTTCTTTTTTTTTTTTTTTTTTTTTTGGTGGATGTAATAGTGTTTGCATATGATTTATACACATGATCCTTGCATTTATAAAGTGTCCATGGCATATAATATATTTTCCTTACAAAACAACAGAAACAGAAAAATAACATGTTAGCTGGTGTGTGTGTGTGTGTGGGGGGGAGTTCGATACTCTTGAACCTTTTATAGTTGAAATTATTTGTTGGCACATTTCCAGCTGTGCACTTTGCAGTATTTATTAACTGTTCAACCCCTTCGGTTACAATCCCTCCGGCAGCCCCCTTTTAAAATGATAGCATGCTAATTATACACAATTAGCTTTCATTTGAACAACAACAGTCTGTCAGATGTCACCAAATAATAGAACAGAATTGCATCACTCTCTGAAAAGGTGTCATTTTCAGTTTTGGGATTCCCTTTAAAGATATGAAAGGGGGACATCTGTCCATCAATCAGGACATAACTGTGTCCCCCGTCCTGTCAAATGTCTTCTCCACCTCAGGGTCAGGTTGCTACTGCAGAGCTGTGGTTTTCTGAGGATGACCTCCTCTTCACAAATCCTAGCCTGCCTCCGTGAATGCTATCTGGTTAAATATTCTCAAGCCTCTTTGCCAGCACTTTAGTATGCACTTAACAATCCACACGGACTAAACTGACAGGCAGAAAAGTGCTTAAGCTCAGTGGATCCTTATCCTTTTCGGGAATCGATGATGGGGATTCATCAAATGTATTTGGGGGCTGCTCTCTTGAAATTGGCACAGAATAAAGTTTTGTTAAAGTAGGTGCCAGCGTGTCAATATGTTTATTTATAGTGCTCAGAGGGGAAGCCATCTAATCCTGGAGATTTTGCAAGTTTCGAACAAAAGTAGTCTAACTTTTCACTCCTCAATGACGCACGATACCTTAATGTGACTTTTCCAGCATTACAGACCTCATTATTGTTAACCGTTTAACACTGTGACTCTGTACGGTTTCACAGAGACCGATGAATCACACCAGCTGCCAAGGCTGAGCATGCACAAACGAGCGGTATGAAACATCCCTCCGTTCCATTATCTCCACCACTCAACCTTTACAGGCTCACTTACGTCTACGTTATTTTTTCATAAGAACACGGCCAGGGCCTTTTCACTGTTCTCCGAGTTTATTCCATCTGTATTTGTGCTTTGAGTGGGAACAAGGACTAACAAAGACGTTTGCGTTTTTCTTGAGAGGTACAACCTCCTCCAGCATCAACGTGGATGGAAGTATACGAACCTGACCTCTGACGCATACAATACCAATGCACGGAGCAGTTTCTGTGGCGCAAAGTCCTACTTGCGTGGCAGCATTTTAGCCCTAACTGTGCTCAGCACGGGGCTGACTCAAGAGCAAACTCGACCTTCTACCTACATGCTTGCAACTCGCCCAACAGTCATCGAGTAGAAATAGCCTTTGAAAGCGGGCTCAGTGGCGAGGACCTTTTCTGATCTTTTTACCTCATTCTCGGCATCGAGAAAATGTCAGGAAATGTCAGAGTAAGAGGAAAAAGAGGTGCATTGATCCAGTGCCTTCTATGATACCTTAATACAATTTAATAGTTCATCAACGTGGAGGTTGTTTTGCAACGACTGGGAGGAATCCACAAAGTTTTCAAACGCTGCAGAAAAAAATGAATGGGAATATCACTGTCACAATCCACAGCACATAATTAAGAAATTTAGGTCATAATATACACAGCACCTGCACTTTTCTTGTCTGGAGAAGTGCCTTTGAAAGGATGAAGAGCGGCGTGGAGAGCACACACCCCACCGTGCCCAAAAGGACCTTGATGTTCGGCCTGCTTTTATATTCTCAATCACACAATTTACCTCAATTTACCTCCTAGGGAGGCTGGCGTTCACTTTCATCTCCAAGATTCACACACACGTTGCTCCAAATAAAGCACATACTCACAGTAAGGTACGACCAGAGAGATGTGTCAGTGTTTAAGCCGCCTGAATTGGGGCGTGTTTCTATTCATGAGGAGCTGATGCCAGAATAGAAGCAAGAGAAGAGACTTCAGAAGAGAATAAAGGACGAAAAGGAGAGCAAGTCAGACAAAGAGATGTAGCGGGAAGAGTGAGGAAAAGCGGATAGTTGGTGGGGAAAGAAGAAATAGATAGGGGAGAAAGAAAAAAAGCCTTCCTTTTAGCGGTTGCCTGTGGTCCATCAAAGGAAGACTATTTCTCCAGAGGAAAGCCGAATAGGGTGGAATACCAATACGGGCACACATGCAGACACACTGAAACAATCAAAACCACCTCGTGAGAAAAATTAACCAGGGATATGACAAGCGTGTGCATCCAGAGGGAGGCCTGGGAGGGGAAGGTCAAAGGATACGCAGGCATTTGTGTTTTGTGTTGACAGAACAAACATGACGGTTCCACAGGGAACGGCAAGAGGCCTCTTGAATTTATTAATCTCTCCCTTCCTTTCACTTTGTCTTGAATCAACCAAAATGAAACGCAAATACATTATACCGTTACTTGTACTTTTACCTCAAAGTATACATCCCCAGATTGGAATTTCTTAATTATAGTACAGTGAGATCATGAGTGTGTGATGATTTCATAACGAGGAAGGATGCTACAAAGGAGGGAATAAAAATACACACTCCCTGTCCTAAATAGATATAGTGATATAACGTTGCAGTCGGAGGAGGAGGAGTCTGAGTTTTTCTCTCTGTGCGTATTCTGTGAGAAAAGAGGAAAACAGTGAGAGGGGGAGAGAGGGAGAGAGAGAGAGAGACCAGATTAGAAAGAGAGTGCTGAGGCTCTGCTGTATAAGGCCAGGCTCCCCTGGGCAGCTTGGCTACCATGTGATGGAGAAGATAGCTATTTTCAGCTCAGGAAGTTTAACCTACTTATCTCCTCTCACTGACACCCCCCCCCTCCCTCCTTTCTACAATTCCCTCCCTCTCCGTGTCTCCCATTCTTCCCCCGCTTCCTCCCCACGGTACGTCTTAATGTCTTACTCAACCGTCAGCTTTATTTTACCCCGCGTCCGTTTGTACGTCACAGCTTCTTTTTCCATTAAATCCTATATTCGCATTTCTCCGTTCTCCTACTGTCGTGAGTTTACAAAACATCTCATAGGCCAATGTTGTGTCCGACAAAAAAAATGACTTGGAAACTTCAAGATAGATTGAGTTCATCCCAAAAGCAGCAACAGCTCATTTCAGGCATTGCGTCATGGCGTCAGTTTGTTGAATCAGGCCCTCGCAGGCTCTGTCCCGTGTGCAGGTTTGTTTGATGTGTCTCACGTCCCGGTTTAGGCTGAGGAAATGCTACGCCCCTTGTGAAAAGGTGGCATTTACAAAATTCAAGGTATTTACCTTTGGCGGCCATTGGCTTCGATTTATTCCCAAATAGGATCAGACACACAAATACACTATAGGACACATAAGCAGAGCGTGGCTGAGGCTCTGCATAGTGCTAATCTAGTGTTCCAGGTATCGGGCTGCCTGTTAAGCTGTTATAGCACTGGGTAAACATGACCTGTGATATGCTTCACCCAAATCAATTACGCAGACCCTCAAGGCTCCAGCTTGACAGACGGTGACTTCAGCGGCCTCAGGACAAGCCCCACGTCTCCTGTCAGCCTGTGACAACCTACAGGGCTGACACAGTGACTTTCTTTTCTGTTCAGGTCTGCGAGGCTATTTGAGGATAAACGTAGAACATCAGCTCCCTCAAACCAGTGAGATGGCAACGCTTATTAAATAAAGTGCCTCCACTTCCTCTCACTAGCAAACAATGAAGGCAAAATATCCAGAATATGAGAACTGGCATCTTGTGCACTTTTAATCTGCGCAGTTACTGTGCAGAAGAAAACGGAATTTACGATGGATCCTTGAGCCACTGACTGGTTTTTCCGAAGCGCTCATGTCATCCATCCGCAGACGCAACCTTTGTCCCATTTTAATTATGAGCTGTCCAAAGGTGGCATCATACTTGAGACCAAATGCATTTTTTAAAGACCCACAAAAGCAGCACTGTCTACTCAGTGTTAAAATATCCAATTAGCCAGTAATCTTGTTCTTGCCACAAAAGCGTTCAGTCATCATGCATCTTCACAGGGAACCAATCTAAAATACAGCTTCTGTTGTCACCGTCTAACTTTCAATTAATGTGACAAGGGATTTGAAAGTTTGATGTGAATCCTTGCAAGGGTCCTTGCAGATTTCCTCCAACCTTATCTTCAATTACAGTTGTACCAGTACAACATATTTGGACACTGCAACCTTGTAGTTTTGGGGAATGTTCTCTGTTTCTTCCTGCACAGTATGTCCAGTTAAGGTGCAACACAGGTAACAATGAGGAGCCATTTTGTGGCCC
This sequence comes from Pseudorhombus dupliciocellatus, assembly GCA_016785235.1. Taxonomy (NCBI): domain Eukaryota; kingdom Metazoa; phylum Chordata; class Actinopteri; order Pleuronectiformes; family Paralichthyidae; genus Pseudorhombus; species Pseudorhombus dupliciocellatus. The sequence goes on along the minus strand of JAFBJW010000134.1, from coordinate 727,026 downwards.
CTCATTCGCTGACTTCACCCCCTCACCGAGCTTCAGGCAATAATACGCCTAAATAATAGACTGAGCCCCAAGATTACTCCATCTTGATTAGGTGCTGGTGAGAGCTAATGATAGCAGAGGAAACCTGTTGCAATCCATCTTAAGTAGACCCAATCATTTCGTGAGAACGATGGGGCACTGAGTGTGGCAGGTAAAAGAAGCCGTGAGAAAGCTTTCAGACACATGATTCACTTCACATGTTGTTCTTCTCAGAAAATGGCTTTGATACAGTAATTGGGTTCTAAATTATTTATGGAAACGCAGTCGGCAGCTCTGTGCCTGCTGTGTTATTTCTCATTTCCCAGCCCTGGGTTTGCTCGGGCCCTCCTATAGACGGACTGGGTCAAGGTCTTTCCTCCTGTTTGAACAACCAACCTTTTCCTTGCATTCCCACTTCATCCCAGTGAAGAGGCATAAACTTGCTTGATTAACTCGTGGCACAAGATGTTAAAGTGCCTTTTATAAGGCCGGTACCTCTGTCGCCTCCAAATCCCATGATCCTCTGAGCGCGGTGAACGCAGTAAGTCCAGACGTATCCGCAGGGTTTGGATTCCCAAAGCAGAATTAAGTGGCTTGGCTCATTGTATGGCTTCATGACCTCACTCAATCAACTCTTTCTCTCTCTCGGCCGTTTCTCTAAAGTAACAACCTCTGTCTTGTGTCTGATAGTGAATGTCTCTCAACGGACACACACACACACACACACACGCACACACACACACACATAGAAATCTCAGAGGCTATTGAAAGTAAACAGGATTAACTGGCTATCCCTCACTCTACTGTAAAAACGGCCTGTAATGGCAGCACTGCTTCTAAATCCCTCCACCGCCAAACCCCCTCCCATACCTCCCTCTCCTCCCCTTTCTATTAAACATGGAGGTTAATCCTCAACCCCCCTTGTCCCTAGCGCCATGGCCCAGGATAAGCTGTCAGAGCTGGGCTGCTGATACTCAGCTGTGCTCCAGCAGCCGCACAGCCTGGACACAGCAAACAAGTCCAAATGTGTGTGTGTGTTTGTGTATTTTTGCGTGAGCTTGCATGCTTTTGTGATTTTGTTTTTTTTAGTGCAAACATCCATACCTATAGTTGTCTGCTTTGGCACGTCTGGACGTGGCGGGGGTTTCTTTTATATTTTACGCAATGCCAAATTCAATCTGTCTCTCCCTCCTCTTTTGTAGAATCCAATTTCCGCTGGAATAAACAGCTAACTCTGGAGCACCCTAAAGCAACAAACTGCATTCAGAGCTGGCTACTACAGCCTCTGACTGAGGGCCATTGACACACAAACACTGACCCATACCTCCCGGTCCTCAGCGACTGGGTCTAATGGTTGGTGCCGGGGAGCTGAGTGATGAATCGCTAATGACCAACATACTCTTCACAGATGTCCCAAACGTCAATGCATGTTTCCCCATTTTATTCTCCATGAACAACCTGCTTGCTGCGCGTTGAGGCAAAAGTCAATAGTGTCCGGCTGCGAGTCACGGGAACCAGAAATAGCCGCTGTTATGACCCCTTCGGCTTATAGGTCGCAGCTAGCAGGTTTTTTTCCTCATATAATGGGAATTAATGTTTCTCTGAGCTCTGTAATTGGTCCCAGACCCATGTGGAGTAATTCAGGCTTTGAGGAGCAATGAAATGAATCATTTCAGTTTCTCACCTGAGGGCCATCAACATATTTCTGACCCTCTTCAGACTTCATAAAATAGAAAAAAGTGGGGTAGGGAAGGGGAGGAGGGATTCAAACACAGGCTTACACAGCACAGAAACAAGCCACCTGCTTACTGGGGCTGTGAGATGCTCCACAATCGTTTTAAGGGCATGTGCTGGGTCAACCGGAGTAAAACTTTCTTTTTCTTTTCTGTGTTGGGTCCTAACCAGTTCCCAAAGGTCATATCTGAGCCTGTAATGAAGGAGCTGCTTGGAGTTCTGTTTCTTCATTCTCAGTAAAACTTGAGAGGGGTGATACTTGAGGGACCATTATTACATGATGTTTGCTCATCACTGTTTTATACTTACTTATAATAATAGAAATAATAGTCACAAAAAATAGTGTGCCTGAATTTGACCACAAGCTCCTCCTTTCAGTTTCTCCTGTAACACTCTCTGTCTATCTGAGGTCAACAATGCACAGAGCCGCGTCTTGGGTTGTCATGCATTATTTCTTCATGCAGAAATCTCCTTCCCATCTCTGTCGCGCTCTCTCCGCTCTCTCCTCCAGCTGAGACTGAACTGCCTTTTCTGTTTGGTTGAACATTTCCTCCCTTAAACCCTCCATTCCTCACCATCACTTCCCATCTCTGTGACACCTGGAGTTCTCCTCCAGTGCTTAGGGGGGTGCTTTACTGACTCAATTTTCTAAACTAACCATTAAGGGAAGGGGGGAAAAAGAAAAGTTCTTGTAGATTCAAGTGTGCAAAAACAAATTTAGCCAAACTCCATCTCCTTGCACTTCCTGATTATTTAATGTAATCACTGTCCTTGTGGGTATTGGGCACAAGTAAGCATTGAGACAAATTAACAGCCGGAGCTAAAGGGAACATTCTGCGACGGCAGCAGTCAATGAGCTGTGGTATGGAGTGAGAACAACAACTGAAAGTGTCAACGAGGTGAAAGGAGGGTGAAAGAGGGAGGAGAAGGACGGCTGATAAGAAGCGACGTCAGAGGAGAAGGAGAAGAAGAAATAAAAGGTGCAAGAAAGAGGGTATAAATAATAAATGGGGTTAGGTGTGAATAGCAGGGAGGTGTGAAACTGATGGGGTGACAGTGCGGGAGGTTGTTCCGAAACAATTAATGAATTTGGTTCTGCTGGACTCTGAGAGGACGGTGAACCAAGAGTGGTTCAGTCTCTGAATGTCCATCAGCGCAATACACAAGATTGGGTCAATGCATCAGAGCAGACATTACCCACAAAGCACTAAAACGTCTTCTTTAATCATGTCAAACGCACAATACAAGGCACATGAACTATTTATAGAGGCGCAGGCAAAGTGCTGCAGGCAAAAATCGCACACAAACACAATAAAAATCTCTCCCTCTTTTCTCTCTGGATGCCTCTTCTCTTCTCTCTCCCATCACAGGGAAGTCACAGAGCCTAATTGAGTTTTATCTCAGAAAAAATTTAAAAAAAGTTCCATAACTTGAAGACTAACCAATGAAGAGTGAATTAGACGAGTCAACGAGTGACGTCTTGCACAAAATTGCGACGCTGCGTCAAAACATCAGTGTTCAGGCTCCACCTGCTCCCCTCTGTGTCAAAGACAGACACATCTCTGTATGCGGACATGCCTGAACAGCCTGTTGCAGTAAAATCCATCTGACAGGGGACGCCAGCCAAACTCATCCTGCAGTGACCCGTCCAGCTCACTGACCTGGCCTCTGGTAGCCGCTGCCTCGGCCGCTCCCCCCTCCTCCCTCTCCCCAAGTCCTGCACGAGCACGCCAGGGCGTGCATCGCTGTGACTCACCGGGTCTTTAGCTTGCTGCGCTAACACGGCGTAGGTGGATATCCTGCTGCACAGGCATTTGGTGTGGACAGTGGTTGACGCGAGCGTTTGGCAGCCTTCTGTGCCCCAGTTTTCGGCGCCAGCTTCCCTGGAGGTGGGGAGAAGAGAGAGAGGGGGGGTTAGCGGTAGTGGGGGGGAGGGAGGAAGGGGGGGTGCTGTCATGGGGGACATTAACAGTAACTGTGAGACAAATAGACACACATAAATGTCACTTGACAACACACAACGATAGGCGGCTGCAGCTCAAATGGAGAGGCTCTTCAGATGACCCTGTCACCCCATTTGAGTCTTCTCCGTGTTGAGCACTCCAAACACTTCCTTTCTGGGTTTTTTTTTCTTCTTCTCTTTTCTCTGGCCTCGATGATAAACAGACCAGGGGTTGTAACGGCTAACAGTTGACAAAACTCGTAGCTTAAACAGAGGATGGGGTTAATCAGCGCTAAACGGCCAATTGCTTTGACATCCAACGAGGGGACGGATCTCATACAATAAAACCTCACGCACTTTATTGCTCGACATCTTTCTTGTCCTCCCTCTCTTTTCACCCCCTCCCTCAGTTCTGTCTAAGTGCTTTCAATAGAAGGTTGAGTGCAGGGTCAATCAATACGATTCTATCTGAACTAATTACAGTGGCAGCTCGCACATCAACCTTATGTTTAACCCTGGGTATACGTTGCGTCCAGTCACCATGGACGGGGGGGAGGGGGGGGGGGGGCACATTATAACCTTATGTTTAACCCTGGGTATACGTTGCGTCCAGTCACCATGGACGGGGGGGGGGGGGGGGGGGGGCACATTATGAGGGACAAAAGCAGAGACATTCTGAAGGGGCCAAGAATCAAGGCCAGCTTCATGACTGATGGGTTCAGAGTCGGCCGGACTGAAACGCCCTGAGAGACTATCACGTTCCTCAACCTGCTACCAGCAATGAGCCCCACCCACAGCGCTGCTAGCTTCTTCTTTTCAAGTGAATTATCTCAGAAACATATGTAGAAATTGCTTTAAATTCAACACTGCTCTCTCTCGGGCCTTTAACAACAATCAAGTGCACTGTGTGAAGATGACGACAGTTGATTCTGAGATATGTGTTCCACAGGCTTAGTGGAGAACTTAATTACCTCATCTCAAGCTAATAGCAATAAGTACCCTCAAAGGTTGGAGAGAAAATCGTGTCGCCTTTATGAGGACTTGGTTTTATGTTTTTGGTCTTCAGATCACTCAAGACGATAAAAGCATGAGGGCTTCACATCTCCAGGGAAGGCCATGGTGACAGTTTCACTTCGTGAGGGAATCATTAGCTGATGCTCGTTGCTTGTGTCAAACACAAAGATTTATTACGTTTGATGAAAGCTGCAGCTCAGGAAAAACCTTGTCGCACAACACCATGCTTCATCTGCGCCTCCACAAAGTTGATTGTTTGCATTTTGTTTGCATAGCTTACCGTTGACTATCAGTGTTGTCGACTGTATGTGACTGATTCTAGTAACCAGGCAGCGCTGTGTTATGCTTTGCACCAAGGCACGTGTCTGTTTGGAATGGCCTGTGTCTGTGTAGCCTGTAATTTAATGCTAGATGCAGCTTCCTTCCCCGAAACGAAACCAACAGATGGAGCAAACTGTTCTAACAGAGGGAGGATGGCACCGAGAGCAGTGTGGAGTCAGGTGTGACTGAAGGTAGCAAAGTTTTGCTTATAGCCCCAGGGAGCTGAGGTGGAGTGGAGCTGTTCGCTGTTTGTCTTTCTATACACAGCAGGTACGTATACACTCAACTGGATCTTGACCTGACAAAAAAACAAACCAAATTGTGGGTTCCGCTTTTGTCAGTCAAAGAAATGAGGCAGACGTGGAAAAAGTACACAGATCGTTTTCTCAAGACAACGTGCTCTGACAGGCCGATCAAACAAGATTAGTCAAAGAGTAAAAGTCAGGAATGTCTCAGCTTCCCAACATATAAGCACACACACACACACACGCACGCACGCAGTGGCACTCAAATCGTAATATCAGTAATGGGATGTGAGCACTAATTCCCTGATGATCATCATCAGCACAGTGACACGTCAGAGACTGAGGATCGGAAAGAGAGAGGCAGCGGTGAGGAGACAGCGTGACGGAGACAGAGTGAGGATACAAACAGGGCAGGCGTTTTTTTTTTCCTTGAGAAAGTCCCTCCATTAATACAGATTCCTTGTGCTTACACTGATTCATCTCATGTTACATCTACACATGCATGTAAAACCTTCGCTCTGCACGTGCCGTCCCAGGAGATTCACAAATGGCTCCGGTCTCACAAGTAAATCTTCTCCCCGTGGACTGTTATTGCACATGCATTAAAGATGGCAGATTTCATGCACACGTGCTGATTTATGCAACGTAAACCGCGGTAGATGCACACGGAAGCCAGCGTGCGTGTCGCTCGCTTCGCCGACATTCAGCCATGCCGCGTGCACGCATGCCGGATTCTCTGGCAGCCAAGAGGACGTCGGGGTAATGAGAAGCTGTCTGACAGCTCACAGAGGGGGGTCGCCGAAGATATCACCAACAGGCACGCACAGACACACATTATCTGTGACCTCCTTGTTTTGGCTGCCGAATTTCCACTTTAATTAACTTGTGACCATTTTCTAGTTCAGACGGATGTAATTGTTGGTTGTGCTGCCTTTCAGCAAACGGCTGACTTCCACTTCTGTTCTGTTTTGTTTCACCCACATTCTGAAAGAAACCACGAGAGCCACAGATACAGTCTGTGGGCTCATGGAAGTATTAGATTATCGGCTGGGTTTAGCTTGCGGGGGAAGATTAAAAAGGATGAAGGCTTTTGTTTTACTTTTATTGGAGCAGTTGGAGCTGCTCTTATCCTGGAAAAACAAGTACCAGATGTACAAACAGGTGCATACATCAGTACGGCTGCTTTACAGGCTGTGAATCCCAGACGTATACGGCAAATATATTTTTTATCTGGAGAAAAAAAATTGCCAAGATGTGAAACACATAGCACCATCCGTGATAATCAACACATCTGCTGTTTAGTCTTGACTAAAGTTTCATTTAATGCACATGGAGGTCACAGTGTTTACTGGGATGCGCCTGAGCCAACAAACACTATATGCTCCACATCACTGAGAGCTGATAGCTGTTTAAGTGGCTCAAGCACATCATCGCTTACAGGTACATGCTACCATCAGCTACCATGCTGAGATGCAGATGAGACGTTCACCGTGTTCATCATCTCGGCCAGATGGTGTTGGGTTTTTGTTTTTTTAATACACACATGCACAAACACAATCCAAAGTTGAACATGGATTTCTGCAAAGAATTAAACAGCATTCTGCTCACAAACAGGGAGGGTGAAGGGATCACACTAGTCCTCAGGGTAAATCATCTGGAAACCATGAATGTCTGCAAAAAGCTCTGTGCCAATCATCTTACATGTAAATAATAAATAAACTTACACAACTATAAATGTCTTGTCTCTGTCAGTTTTATTATAATTATTATTAGCTGTAACATTCAGGGAAACCATGAATGTTTGATATTTAAGGGGAATTTAGGGGAAAAGTTGGTATAATTTTGGTCTTAGCTGCAGAACTAAAATCCACCATCCACACTGTTGATAGCAAATGTCAGTTCTATGCTGGAGATGAAACCACAATTTCTCCTGCACTATGTTAAAAAATATGCACAGCAAACATGGCATAATTCCCTCAATTTTCCCCCCTAATTGCTAGTTGAACGATGTAGGGAAAAATAGTTCCTGAACAAAAGGATGGGTTGACCTTTTATGTCCATCGAAAAGAAATTGGCACCAACTCTTGAATGAAAGGGCACTGCTGTGAAAGCCAATTGCCCCTTGTTAAGAAACAAAAAGGTTAAACATGCTCTGAATTCTTAAAACTTAAGTGGTTGATGTCCGCTCTATGAGGGAGAAACAAAACAGATATACCTATCTGTCAGGCACACAAAGCTATGAAGAAAATGTCAGAAATAATATAGAATGAAATGTACATTTATCCTAATGTTACACATGATGCCCATTAACATTCCATTCGCGAGCATTCCTCCTTTTCGTGGCGCTGGGAACACAAAGTGCATTGACTGTCTAGTTCCAGCCAAGCATGCAAACCAGATTTACATGAGCAATGTTGTTCCACATTAGCTGTCATTGATGTAATAAAGATTAACATTATCAGCTAATGTTAGTTGCTGGCAAACGCTGTCAAAACTGATTCATGAGATGACTGTCAACAAAATATATACTTTGGTCCATTTTAATTTGATAGCGGGAAATTGCATGCGCTGCGTCCATTAGTCTGCTTCTCCGCGCTCGCTTCTGTCAAAGCGTTCCGTCAAGTGCCGGCAAAATATTTGCCTTTGTGTCACTTGTAGTCAAAATCACAGACAGGCGACGGTATTGCACAGGAGAGAGATATAGAAGGGGGACAGCAAACAGATGAGCGAAGCACTGAGGCGACAGGTTGAATTCAATATCCAGAGCCAGCGATTGTGAAGTACACTCTATAGGCAGTGCTGTTACATGTGAGAGGGATGTTATTGCAGTTCAGAGTGATACTTGCTGTTAAACCCTGTGAATCATGGACAGAAGGGCCGGTGGGGCTGGTGGTGGTTGAAGGAGATTTTCAGGATCATGAAGATAAGTGGTCTCAAGAGGACACAGATGCACTGATATCATCACTGTACCTGTACATCAGTGTCAATGTCTGTATCTTCTTACACAAAGCAAGTGAGCAAAACATGATTTTTTTTTTCTTTTATAGAAACAGACTTGCAGCTAAGGGCGTTCAAGGAGTCCAACTCCATTTTCTGTACCGACTAAAGCCACAACGAATCATCAAATTAATGACGGCTGTGTTTATCTTGTTAATTGTGTCTAACAGTCGACAGACACTAGTTTTCCTTCGAGTCGTGTTGCACTCCATCTCACATTCATCCAGCATGCTGGGACCTCTGGTGGCTCAGTTACTGCCATAAGGTTCTTAATATGCCGCAAAGTTAAGACGATTTAGACAAATTCACAGTGACCGAAGTGTCAGAGCTTCCGTGTCTTTACTGATACATTTTTAATCACGCTGTCATTCTCTGCCTGCAGGGTCACACGTGTAATCCTGGCTCTGCAGCCCAGCTGTTGTCTGAGACCACGCTAAATGCAACATCCTTATTCCTAATCCCTCCATTCCTCCTTCGACCTGATGCTTTCCAAATAGAAGTGTGGACACTCACTGTGTTAGAAATAAATCAAATTAAGTTTTATGTGGAGGTTGAAGGGGTTGGGATTGGTTTGGCACTCTCTGGTGCTGTGGGGGTGGGGGGTGGTTACCTTTCACTCTCTGTTCACTCTCTATTCGGTTAAAAATCACTGAGGAAGATCTCCACCTGACATAAATCAGCTGCACTCCACTCTCCATGCTTCCCATTATGCAGGACTGCAGTAAGGCATGCATATCAGTGTATGTGTGCGCGTGTGCGTGCATGAGTAAGTATATTTGACCCAGATATTAATGTTTGTAGAACCTAAGCTTTTCCTCCCATCCACTGACTGACTGCATTATAAGTCCATGCTGAGATTATCTGCAGAGAGACGGTCCAGCCTATGTTTCCAAATGTTACTGGAACATGAAACATGTTTCATCTGAGTCCTGTGCGTACGTTGCCGTGGGATAATATAAGCACTTGAGGATTCATATCGCTCTGACAGGTGCTTCACTCCCGTGGCTGGATCAATAGGAAACATGAAGGAGAGATCCATTAGGCATGACCAGTTCTGAAAACCCAGGAACCTTCAACACTCTAACACGTGCTCAGCGACTTTCAAAAAGCACATCTGAATAAGTCTGTTCTCTCTCTCTTTTGGCCCACATAACGTGAGGTGTCACACAGAAGTCCTCGTCCTTTATTTCCGTGTGAACTGGATGCTTTGTCATTGACCTCCACCGCTCCGATCTGATCTCTGCCACGGTCACGAGCTAATTTATAAGCTTCTTTCCCAGGATTATCTTTCTCCCTGGTGTGCAGGCCAGTGAGCGAACAGCAAAAGCACAGATACAGGTTTCAGCCACAGCCGTAAACGGCCTTCCTCTTTGACTGCCAGCATTCTCTGTTAACATGGACACGCCGGCCGGGCTCTGAAGGAAGAGGCTTCGAGGGGAAATGGATTATTCGTTCGGATTCTGGTGGAAAGCATTCAAGTTATATGTTTCTACATATTTGCAACTTGAAATGTGAAATCACATGGAGAATGGGAGGGTGGGGTGGGGGGGGGGGGGGGGGGGGGGGGGGGGTGGTATTTTCAAAGCATCTTTCCGGGGGTTCAGCCGGGATGCTCCAGGCCACATGGGCAACTCAGAGTTGCACAGAGCGCTAACACACTGCCCTCTCAGCCCACTTCCAGCAGCACACGCGTAAAGAGGATAATGCGCCAGTCAACAAGATAAGCACGAGGCGAACACTGCGCTTGAATTCAGGTTGCATATGTGAGCCGTGTGTATTTCCAGTAAGCCCAGAATAGATTTGAAATCAATGTTACTCACCAAGCGGCTCCAGGAGTAAAATGTATTCCAACAGACAGCAGAGAACTTCCTCCTTCTCACTACCTCTAACCTAAACACCTAATACTGATCACTTCATCGCCTTTGTCCAGGTGAAACAGGTCTAAAGGCGAACCCCGGCCAGTGCTCCATGTTACCCCCACTGGTCACATGATGCAATCAATACGCATAAAGCATGGAGCAATGGAGGAAAGAAGTACTCTTCACCAGCTTCACACTCACTCTTCACGAAAACAAAAAGTCTCAAACGGTTTATCCATGAGGTCCAGTAGCAGAAAAAAAACCATGGCTTAAGTTCAGACTTGTTTGTAGCCTACTACTTAGAACTGATCTCAACACGTAACAGCTTCTTAGAGCCATCAAAAGTCCCCTAAAGCCGACTGCCGTGCACTGAGAATCGAACCTTCCATGTTAACACGCTCTCTAAGGACTGTTGTGATTGCTGGGGGGGGGGGGGATGAGCTAAGAGCCTGTCTACGTCCAGTGACGCCCAACGGAGGCAGAGCCCGTGTAAGCCCTATACTGGCCGACTCCCTCTTGCTGTGTTGCCTCGCTGTTCGACACAGTCTTGATCCCTTCTGCTCCGTCAGATGGAAAAGTGGAGCAAGCCCCCCCCCCCCCCCCCCCCCNNCCCCCCCCCCCCCTCCTCCTGGTGGCTCCGCTGCTAAGTGTTAGCGTGTCAGTGACGCCGGGCGGACGTGAAGGAATACGCTGAAGCAGTTCATTAAAACAGGGCTTTAGAGAAGAGGAGATGAAAAGTAGCAGTTAACCTCCTTTTTTTTTTTTTTTTTTACCCATTTCATCACAAAAATTAAAATGTCAAAGTTTACTTTTCAGCACATCTGTTACTCTCGCTCAACAGTTTTTATTTTTTAATAAACTGTTGAGCGAGCGTAACAGAGTGAGACCTATCACTTGCATAATGCACTTGTAATGGGCACAGCTACGTGCTGTAAAAGGTTGATTAAAGCCTGATGATTGTCTTGTGCAGATGTAAACATACGGAGATCTGAACTACCTGCTGTCTCCTCCGGGGCAACACTGTCTGCATGGCAATAGTTCCACTCTATTAATACAATGCCATCCTTCCACCATCCAGCCTTTTTAGTTTTTGATGCGTTGTGTTGTTGTTTTATTCAAGGTTGCAGAGGGACTGAGGCCGCCCAGAATGCACGGGGCAAGATGGGGGGCACACCACAACACAAACAAGGTCCTTTACACCAACACTGGTTGACACGAATTTGCAGCATTTGACAAGGAACAACATTTTTGGAGGCCAATCGCCTTGACCTGTCTTCGGTGGCCTGAAGAAAGAAGAGCGCGTGCAACGCACAACATTTACTGAAGTACTCTGCTATTCAAATGTGGATAAACATTTGCAAAAAAATATTGCTGAGACCTAAATAAACCCCACAATAGTAGAGTGTGAGTTTTCGCCTTTCGCCATCATGCCCACCAAGCTAACAGAAGAATTTAAGGGTCTTTAAAGGACAAGGACAAGGCAACAGCCAACCCTTTGGTTAGACACCTGCAGAACCTCTGGATTGGAAATGTGACAATAAAGAAGATTAGAAACAATTAGAAACAGCAGCTCTTGTCCTGCTGCATCCATTTTCCTTTCAAGTGGCCTTTGTTCATCACACAATGTTTTTCTGGTGCTATGCTAAATCGATGCAGTGATATAAAAAATGAAAGGGAAAATGATTCTCCAATGCTGAATACTGCCAGATGGTAGAATGGGAATAGAAGGAAAGTGGCGTGACAATATGTTCTAATATAATAAGGCTTTTACTGGACTGGGGGTCAAAACTTATCATTCTGCCTCTCAAAAATAAACGTGGTTCCATTTTGGCCAGGTGTGCGTCGAGCTAGCTCTGTGGAAGCGTGTGGAATACGCCTTTGACTTTTTTTATTTTTTTTTATTAAACTTTCATTTAAAGTTGAGACCTGCCTGTGCCAAAGCTGATAACGTTGGCAGATCAGCCTGAGCCCAAAGCAAGCCTCAATCTAGCGTGTCAGATTGAGGATGTTAGAGCTTCTCGCGCTGCTCACCAGGCCATTATTACTCTCTGGCAGCAACGAGTAAGGTGGGGTGCCTGGGTCTTTAACCGCTGATCCCCCCCCCCCGATCAAACCAAAGCCCACCGGGGATTAGAAATAGGATTAAGTGACCCTCAGCCCCTCACAGGCTTACTGTCATCCATCCATCTGAAGGGTGCGTTGCATTTATCTCCAACTACTGGGTCATATATGTAAGCAGGCTTTGGAAATAAGATTGCTCAGTGGCCTGCCCATCATGCATGGCTACATCAGCTCTGTGACTCAGATGACAGGATGTTGCCGCTCGGTGTGTTTAGAGATGGAGTGGGAAATGCATGAGTGACGCACGGGTAAATGTTTGAGTTGGACGATGTATATTTTAGATGCCAACAAAGAAGCGGTTTGTTCTGAATGGAAAAGCAGCTGCCAATGACACAGAATCACTGAAGTACATCTAGCAGTACATCAGGGAGCCGCATGTGCACAATCTCAGCGACGGTAATCTGTAACGCAGCAGACATAAGAGGAGTGCTCCACAAGGCAGCGTGTGTGTGTGTGTGTGAGAGTTTGGGTGTGCGTCAGTGCAGGTTTAGCCAGATATACTGCTGTGGCATGGTGGGGGTCAGAGCACAGCGATGCCCGAGGCAAGGTCAGCAGCCACCCATTGTGCTTTCCCGTGGATGAGAGAGAGACACTCACAGCCAAAAGAAAAACGAAAGAGAGAGTTCAAGTTTCAAGACAAAGAAACGCCAGTTCAACATTTGAGCGCCCCGATTACCTCCCAACATCCTCAGCCTCCCCGCTTCCAGCAGAGCCTGGCAAACTTTTCTTTTTTTTTAATGGGAGTTTAGCATAACTGTATCGAGTGGAGCCGGAGAGGCAAACAAAAAAGCAGGTTGAGAGTAGGTTGAGGAGACAGACACACGCGGGGAAGACGGGGAGGGATGGCGAGCGCAACGATTTGGGTGGGCAGATGGTGCTGGCATATGGGCCTGTTAGGGGCAAAATAAATAAATAAACACTCTCACATAAATAGTGAGATGAACTGTGAGTGCCACAAACTGTTGGCCAACTGAGCCAGCTGAGAGAGAAAGAGAGAGAGAGAGATACCACTGAAATTGCTGGCAGATTTGTAAATGGACCACCACTGCTGACAAACATGCGCACAGACAATTGGGATGGGGATGATGATGGGCTTTAGAGATGTAAGCTTCTGTGCGATCCTTAATCTCCAAGCAAGTGTTCATTACTCATGCGTGCATTATAACAATAAAGGAGGAGTGGGGGGGGGGGTGCATGGTTGAACTGCCTTTTCCTTCGGGGGGGGGGGGGGGGGGGCATGGTTGAACTGCCTTTTCCTTCTGCCGTCGGCTCCGGCCGCTGTCTATAAATTCTCCTTTGCCAGTCATCTGGCTGCTGCTCAGCCTCAAAGCCTGTGGCTCAGTCAGGGAGACAGCCAGGTTCAGAGAGGTGATGTTCTCCAGCAAACAATCGGCTGCTTTGTACAACATGTCCTCCGCCCGCATCACCTGCGTGCTCCCAGACGAGTCAACAAGCGCTGCGGTACAACGAGTGTGTGTGCGCTGCATCGTAAACCCTGCCCCCCCCCTCCTCCTCTACACTAATCAATAAGAACTGTTTTCAAATTAAAAACTTGACCTTGAGTACGTTTACTTCCTTTTCCATTTGATGCAATAATAACTGGATGAAATGACACGTTGATGTGTGAGACTCATTCATGATTAGCGGAGAGCAAGCGTAGGTGGGACCTTGATGCCGTGGCTCCATTCTTATATAGTGGGAGCTAGTTATCGTAAACATTTCATTCAGACCATGGTGCATCAAAAAGAGCACTTTGTCTGCTCTTTACACTGAAATGCCAACATGGATTGTAATTAGCTTTTAACATGTGTTCTGCTGTGTTTGTGTGCGTTGGATGTGTCTCACAGCTGTTTCTGTATCTGTGTCTGTAAACATATTACCTAATCCCCGGAAAACCCATTTGGATGTTTTCCACATTCCCCCCAGTTGGACTGTGTGTGTGTGCGTGTGTGTGTGTGTGGTTGACAGACAATGCTGACACCTTGCCACTTTATATTCCGTTTGGCTCCCTGCCCTCGTAATGTCTGCAAATTTAATTTGATTGCAGCCGTAATCTTCCGGATAGTTAATTGACTTTGCTGAGCTTTGTCTCTCTCCTACCTTGATGGAGAAGGGGAGCTTGATAACTCACAGCAATGTCTTGTCCCTCCCCCTGTGAACCTGCACTTCCTCACTGTGTGCTCTGGTCACTGGAGGCTACTCTCCGTCACGTTGCCGTCATCTGTCTCGTCACGGCACGAGGAGACGGCCCCTTGACAAATTTCATTCTTATTAAAAGCACTTGCTCTCAGATCCAGTTCCTAAAAGCTTCGTGGGGCTCTAAATTGTTTTGCTGGGTCTTCAATACTGAATGAATTTTCTCTCGTTATCATGAAACTCTGGAAGAAAGAACCATCAAACCCAAACTCGGAGACAAAGAAAGTTCACAGCTGGATACGACTAAAAGCCCGAGAACAAACGAGCGAGTGAGTGAGTAGACCTTGAGTGGAGCCTATTTTAGCGACATTCATTTGTTGTCCTGACAACGTCCTTATTTTCATAGCTACACAGTTCAAGGTAGAGGTTCCAGAATGGCTGCGGTCTCTGGAAAAGTAGCTGGTGTCTCGAGCACTGCTCAGTCTTTTCATGCGATGAACCTAAACAAGTCTTTATCTTGACACAGTCAGCATCACAACCTCCCCATGAACTTAGGCCAGTATAAAAGCCTGTTCAAAAACATAGCAATGGCAAATTAAAAAAAGGCCAGCTCTACGGTCATGTTCGAGCACGTTGGGTTTTGAAGGATACAGGAAGAATGAGGTTGAAGATGTGGGTCATTGAAAGAGCAGCGAGACCCCGTCCTGCAACCAGCCGCTGGTTTAATAGTTCTGAACAAGTCTGAGTTCACTATTGACAAAAAGAGTGCTCACTATGTAGGCTAATGGTTAATGATCAGTTGTGCTGGTTTCCACTGTGCAGCGCACTGGCTGGTCCGCAGCACAGAGCAAACAATGTCAAAGCATCAGTGGCCTACATAGACAAACGAGAGACGTCTGGCAGAATATAAAACGGGGTCATTCAAGTTTAACAGAATGCCTACGGTAAAACAGAGAACCGCACAAAACCCCAACGTGATGTGAGCAAACACTGAAGAGAAGGAAACCTGCCGAAGGGTCGAGATGCAGCAACACAAAGAGGAACGTGTTTGCTCCCATCGAGAAAATGAATTAACTCTATCACAGGAAACCTCATCTGGTTTCAGTTAATAGAGATCACACACACACACAGAAAGGTGGACGCATTGCTGCAAATACAGGCTCACATGGACACAAATATCATGAGAACTTAGAAAAAACTTACGGGTTGCCATAGTCCCAGACAACGCACTGAGGATCTGATGTACCCTGCAAGATAGAGGGGGGGGGGGGGCAAGGGGCGGGCAGGGGGAGGTAGAGAGAGAGAGAGAGAGAGAAGATAAGCAGTTATTGCCTGCAGAGAGGATGAGCGAGGGCAGACAGGAGACAGAGTAGCTCATTGCTGGAGGAGAAAGGAGTGATGCTGCACGGACGATGGAGAGAGGTAAACAGACAATGAAAGGGAAGGATAGAGACAGACAGGCGGAGGGAGAGATTGAGAAAGAATCATTGTCGGAGGACAGCGCCCGGCAAATAGCTGCTGCGGCGGAAAAATAAAAGAGAAGGTGCGTGTGCAATGAATCGAGAGTTAGAGAGAAACAAGAAAAGCCATTTCATGGACAATAATACACAGCAAGCTGGGCTCATAAACATCCTGCAGTTGAAAAACATTTGAATTCACCAAAGTACAATGCTGTGGAGGAAAAGTGGTAGAGTTGAAGTAAACAACTATGAAGCAGTAAAACGCATCTCGGCGTAACAAGAGGACGACTTTTTCGGAGAGGGTAAAGGATCAATGTCAAGCGACTGTCCTTTCCTCTTCGTCGTCAAAGGATCATTTGAGAGCGTGCTCAGGAACTCCGGAATGTTTCAGGTTAGTCACCTCAAACTTCATCCATTCAATCGCTGAACCCGGGGGGGGTGGAGTGGCAGGTGAATCGTCTGGCGGTCAAAGCTCAGGACAAACAAGACGCACTCAATTGTTGGATCAATCACAGGATCGATGTTCTTAACTGACTCATGGCGACGTCTTCCTCCCGTGACCCTCAGTGACCCCGCCTGCGCCCTTTCAACCCGCACACCTCGTCTGAGACCCTTGGATCGGTTTTTGAGGTGAACTTCACGGGCTCCTGATCTGGATCAAAGATTCTGTCCCCAAATAATTAAAAGACTTAAACTGTAAGGCTCCTGGTTCATTACCCTCAAGCGGGCTGCTGCTCTCTCTACTGGGCTGATGCAGATGAATGTGTTGTTCCTTCCTCTGTCCTGCACTAAGCACTTTGCCTTTGAGCTCCCCCTTATGGCATCGGGGATTATAGCAGCAATTCTACAACCACTGTAAGGTTCAGTGCAGCCTAAGGACAGTTTTCTGAAAGTCAACGTTTTAAGAGAGCGAATTCACTCCTGGACTATGAGGACTTGTAAAGGCAAGGTCACTCCTCCTCTGAACGGTCCCCAACTGATTCCAGGGGTCTCTGGGCTGCAACGGCATGATGCAATGTTTGTGTAGGATCAGATTGATGGATGACAGCGCTTTGTTCAGCCTGACACACACACACACACACACACACGCACGCCACTTGCCAAAGACACCAGAGGTGGCCGGGCAGGCGTTAGCGTGGCTGGCTTTGTTAGCATCTTTCTATCAATCAGCGGGCATGGCGCCCGACTCTACCCTGCAGCGGGAGTGACATCCCTGGCGATCCTCTTCAGCGCCACGTTGCATAGTGACAGCGTCTGCTCGGCTGATGCCTCTAACAGGCGTAATGGGTGTCTGATTCCAACAGCTGCGCTTATGGACGGTAATGATCTACCTTAACAGCTCTATCTTTTTCTTTCTCCTTAAAATAAAAAGGAGCAGCTATTTTCCACAAGGTGTTCCCGGCCGTTTGGTCTCGAGATGCTGAGTGCTCATCAGATAACATGAGCTGCAGAAACAGAACTGGTCGGAGCCTTAATTGCTTTCTTCATTTCTTCAATCGTTATGGATGAAAAAAAAAAAAAAAAAAAAAAAACGAAAAGGAGCAATCAGGATTATGATCTTTGATTGATGAAAGGGAAATGATGAAAAGAGGGAAAGACTGAAAATTACAAGACGGGCTCATGTGCACAGCTCAAGCTAACCAGCTGCCTTTTATAATCTAAAAGTGGAGATTGAGGACAGGAGGACAGGGGTCAGAGGAGGAAGAGGAGGAGCAACACGGGGCATCTGGTCCACTGTTGGGACACGGGGCTTTGTGGCCTCCTGGTTTCCACTATCAAAGACACACACTTTGACTCTATGGAGGTATGTGAGGGGTCTGACCGCAGCAGATGTCTTCTCAGTGAGGACATGACCATGCACAGGGACTCCGACACCCCTTCGAGAGCAAAGCTGGCAGCTGTTGCCACGGCGATGCTTCTGTTTTTGGACAAGGTCGACAACATCGCGATGCGACGCTCTGCTCTTAGTTACTGTGACTCTGAAGCAGCTCTGACACTAAAACCGTGTGTGCAAATACTAAATCAAATCCAAATAAAAAGATGTGACTTCCTGTAGGACAGATTGAACTCAGTTTTTTCACTAAGCTGAAGATCAGGAGAGCTGAATACGACAGAAAGAGCTGAATGAAAGACACTAGACAATTGCACCGTGGTTCATGCAAGGCTGAATCTGCAGCCTGCACCACACTCATCTCCACTACTCTTCGACAATCTCTTTCTCTAACCCCAAGTGTTTGCAGGCTCCACATGGCGTCTGCAGTCAGTGCACCTGCCCTCTGCACGCTGTCCCAGCCCTGCGCCGCGCTGCGTGCCAGAGAAGTGTCTGTCCTCAGCGTGCTAGGAGCGCTATTAAGACATCATCCTCCAGATAGGCTGTCGTACCTCTGCTTGGTAAGGCAGAGGAATGGGAAGGTGGAAGCTAGAAGCGCGTTGAAGAAACGCCGTAATTATGCAGTGACTCAACGGTTTAAGGAAGGGAGATGGAGCGGTGGAGGGATGAGGATCGATACTGTCTTTTTAATGAAACACAAAAAATTGAGAGTGTGTGTGTTTATGTGTTGTCTACGGAGAACCATTAAATATTCAACATTATTTTCAAAAAACTGTGCCCACCTTTACCCAGATGAACGGCTAATGAAACCCGCATCTTATAGAGGTCGAGAAGAGTGCCTCTCATTAAACTTGCACTTAGTCCTTTCCGATGAAAAAACCCCACGAGTCGTTTATAATAACACACTCCCCTGTAATATAAACCGAATAGGCACCAGGAGACTCTGCAGGATGAGGAAGTCAGAGAGGTCCGCATTTATTCAGGCAATTCTCCGAGCGCTACGGTGCTTTATATCATGCAGCACTTTCTCTTTCATTCTGAGCTCAGGAAACATGGGTCAGCGGGGAGAAGAGGAATCCTTTAAAGCTTTAAACAAAATGCATTTTCTTGGCCCGGGCGTGTTCGATATACAAGTGCGTAATAAAAAATGCAAAACTTTGCCCGGTAAGAAGTGCTTTGTATGGAATAATTTAAATTTCTGTTGCATGTAACATTTTACGAGGAAAATAAATTGATTTCTCTGGTGGGTGTTATTGCTTCGAATGGATCTGTACAGCGGTTGGGAAAGCTGTAATATTCCCAGTTTTCTCATTATGATTCAGACCTTGAAGTCCAGTCACACACTCAGTGTTTAAGAGGAGATGAATATTGTTAGTGGCCAGATGCCTGCATGGAGAGGCCTTTTACTTACGTTTAAAAGCTGTGACAGCTCCACCACCACCATGGGCTCGCTGGGCTGCGGTTCCGGACGCACTGTCACTGTCAGGATCTTGGAGTTGATCACCGCAGGGGGACTGCAGAGATAGAAAATATATATCCCAATATTCAGCCAGTTCTTGCTTTTGAGGGGTTCTGAACAAACTCGCAGAGCAAAACAAAGACGTACATGAATAAACATGAATTAAAAAGTGAAGCGCGAGCCAGAAAGCAAGTGAGGTGAGCGGCGCAGTGAAATCAGAGCACTGGGCCCATTAGTATTCAGCAGAGCTTTCAGAGAGAAAAGAGGTTTTAACAGATCTAGCTCATCCACAACCAAGAGCACTGACCTGAATAAAAGGGCCCAGGACCAGCTCAAAAGCACAACGCACCCTATCAGGGCCTTTTGACAACCTCCCCATTCCTCCCAGCTCCTGCTTCTATAAGTTCTACTCAAGAGTCAGACGTCTGAGGGTCTACTGTACACTTCCCAAACACATTGACAATGCAAAGGAAAGAGGAAAGAAGACGCTGAGGGAAATCTATGACGATAACCTTTGATAACTCTGTGAACTGGAGGTTGGAATCAGACAGGAGGAGGAGGAGACAGAAAATAGGGCACAGACTAGAATCTACGTGGGAGATGAAAGATCGTTGGGATGCAGAAAGGTAACAGAAAGGACAAGCAGCTGAGGGGGAAGTGAAATGACGAAGAATCAGACGCTGGATGACACACGGGTTACTCACTTTGGCACAGGCAGGATGTCGCCCAGCGTCCGGTACAAGATGGCTCCGATGACGTAGTACACAGTCGACTCCGAGTCCGTCTCCGTCTCTGAAACAGACACATTTGAAAATCAACCGCACGTGCATTCATTTTAAACATCTAGGTTTCTCTTCTGCAGGATTCTGATTAATAACGTTTGAGCCAAGAAGGTAAGTGATAAAACTAAAGAGGAAGAATCTAGCGGGGGGGGGGGGGGGGGCAGGGGAACCAGCACACATCTCCTCGCTCTCCTCGACCTTCAACACCACATTTTCATTTACTGTCACTGACAAATGCTCCAACGGCTGCAGGAAAGGAAATTGCAGCATTTTCCTGAAGTGTGTGACAGCAACATATTTCATTCTCCTAATTAAACTTGTGAGTTAAAGACGCACTGCTAATTCAGGGGGAAATAACCTTTGTGTGGCTGGAGACAGTTTGTGTTGGCGTGTTCCTCTGAGCATCCGAGCCCTGTGTCTAAAAGGAAGCCCATCACTCAAAGGGGGACTAACTTAGGGAATAAATCCACTCAAAGTCAAGTGAAAGTGTTCCAGCTCTCTTTAGACGGAGCGCTGTCTTTTACTTTCCCCCATCTAACGTCATATCTCCTCCTCCACACTGTTGTTGGCATTTTCTGGCCAACTTTTCTACGCTCCTTTACAACCCCTGCGCCTTCCATCGCTCCCTCTGGTGTTCTTTTGACAAAAAGAGCAGGGGGGCTCACGAGGAGACGCTCTGTCCCTCTGTAAATGTCACTTTGTCTCGAGTGAGGCAGGCAGAGAAAAGTAAGAGGGAAAGAGTTCATGTTGAGGGACACCACTCCCTCCTTTGCCCTTTTAGGCAGAGAGGAGCGTCAGCACAGGGAGGAGGTTGGGGGGGGCGGAGGGGGGGAGGAGAGGTCGGGTGGACAGGGTCGATGGTATCAGACGCACTGGGTGTGATGGCTGTGCGAGACAGGCGAGGCGCGAAAGAGGAAGAGACAAAAAAGATTCTGACGGGTGCAGAATAAAAACGAAAATGTGAGGAGGTTAAAAAATAAAGTAGACTAAAGTCAGGGATGAAAGAGGCTGTGTGTCCTGGACTCAAATGCGTGTGCATGTGCAGCGAGGGTGCTTTAATGTCACCAGTGACTGTTTAAACTTGCTGGGAGACTGAAGCTAAGGGAAATAACACGAGCAGGAACAATGCACAAACATAAAGAACAAACACAAAGACAACTCCACAAACAAAAAGAGCGGTAGGGCAGGAAATTACAAGGCTGAAAAAAAAGAAAAAAAGAACAAAGATTAAATAAGAAACCAAATAAACAGCAGCTAGCTGCATCGCCTTTGAAAACTTAATTCCATTCATTGAGATTTATTTGGAAAGAAAAACACAATATTTTAAGTTTTGACCAAAGTAGAGGTGAGGAAAGTTAAAAAACAGCAACTGCACGCTATCAATCTGATGATGAATTAGCCTCTGAGGGCAACAGCTGTAATTTTAGTTGTCGACAGCCGGCTAGACCACTTTTTCAGTTTGCCTTTGCAATTTCTCACCAGACTAGTCGAACATTTCTCCGTGAAAAGCTGCAACATTACGAGTTTAAAACCTCAGAAACCGACTGGCAAGACTACAAGTGGAATATTGCCAAACCTGGTGAGCAGCCACTTTGGAATTTTAATTATATAAAAATATATAATAAAAACGTAGGGTGCAATAAGTGGGGGAAAAAGATAATTAGCTGGCATTAGCTAGTTTGTCTTCAAAAACTTGGGGGATTGAGTTGGCATCAAATTCAAAGTTCAGTAAGTTGCCTTGATATTTTTAGAACAACAGGAGTCTTAGTCCACGTGAAGCCACTCAGAGGTGCGCACCGTGCGAGACAGGTGATGTGTCCACAAAGGCATGCAAATGACAGCGTCCGTGGGAGGATTGTGTATAAACTGATGATCGGTGTGTGGGAGGGGGGGCAGTACTCCTACGCTTGCCACTGATTAATACCACAGAAACATTTCCCGTGAACGTCACCCTCTCCTTGCTGAACCTCAAAGTGATTGGTGGTCGGCAGTTATTCAGCAAAATGTCAAACCACCGTTTACCTGCTGTGGACTTCAATACGTCATGTGTCGGGGGGAAGATTCGCTCGGACTTGATGAGAAGCAACAATTAATGGGTTTAGCCAAAGAAATAAAAGCTCCATCCGAAAAGTGAGTTTGTCTTTATCTGCCTCCAAAGGATGGGTTCTGTTCCAACAGCGTTTTCCAAGCTAAAATAACAAACGATGGAACCCAGTTGACTTTTCATACTGTTTTACTGTATACACTCCAATACACCCAAAAGAAATGATTTTACTCATTTTGGCTAAAGTTCTTTTCCAGTTTGACAACTATAAATATTTTCTCTTTTCTCAGAAAATAGATGCACAGATTGATAGCACTTGCAGATCTCCAATATATATGAAGATAAAATTCAAGTTTGCCCATAACCCATCTACTAACATGGAGGAGGTGCTGAATTGCGGCACAGTTGTGGATCTAAGTGTCGTTTGTGTACAGAGGAAATTTACTTCAATGTGTCTGTAGGTGAGTCAACTCCAGAAAACTCCATTCTCTATTAAAGAGAGGCAGTTTCTTAACATGTCAAACAATTTCTAACGGCACTAATTATAAACTGAAAAAAGTAATATTCAAAAGCTCGTGATAATTTAATATCAACAAAGTGACAGTGCAAATAAGAAAGTTAATCTTCCTTATTTACCATCACATCATTCTGTTTTTCTTCTCACTGAGCGCACGCTCCAGAGTTAATGGTGCATAACCATTAGCTTTTACAAGCAATCGCATAGTTAAAATCTGAAATTATCACCGGCTCGTATGTTTTGATGTGCGTGTGTGTGTGCACGGCTGAGAGAGGGCTGAGGGCCTGCATGTGTAGCTGCGAGAGAAAGAGGAAGACAAGGGGCCGGGGGGGGTGAAGAACCGTCCAAGCCTCTGCCCAGTAGAGCGGCTCATGGACCTATCAAGTGACTGCACGTATGTGCACACACACACACACACACACACAGATGCTGATGGGCTTTTATGAGCATGTTTAAGCTGTCCATCCGAGATGGGCTTTCATTACGGAGTAAATGAACCAAACAAACCCACAGCAATCGACGGAACATCTCAACACATTGGCTTCCAATGGGAAGAGTTTCCACCGGAGCAAAGGCTGCTAATCATTACCTAACTTCCAGAATCATTTACAAAATGGCACGTTTAAAATGGAAGGTACGCGTCATGAGAGAGAAGCCATGACAAGCAACATAGGGACATTTGCATCGCAGCAGCATTAAACAAGCGTATCCAGACAGCGCAATAAACAGGTCGGCGGGGCGGCAGGGTGAGCGTATTACATCCTGCATAATGTGGGGACAGAGGTGAGGCGAGGCGCCCTGAGGAGGCTTCGAGTGTCATCCGTGCGAGTCACAGGTCAGAGACGTCTCTGCCCTCTCGGCCCTGCAGCCTCTCTGAACTTTAATTTGGAGACGGGGACGGGGCGTCAGACAGGAAGTCTGCCAGTCTAATTTCCTGTGAGGTGTGACCTTTCCCTTCATTGGCAGCGCATTACATCTGCCACGGTAATTCTCTTATTTACCACAACACACTTTTCCTCCCACTGTTTTAGGCTCCCTTTGTCTTCCCTCCACAGCTTTAGCTCCTGTGTCTCTCCACGCAGTGTCTCTGTCTCCATATTCACCCCTATTATTCCTTTGTGCTGCGTTTGGATGATCACTTCACTTACTTGAAACCACAAGGAAAGAGGTTCACAGCAGTTAAGACAAACTGCAGTTAACTTTCTTGTGCTGCAAAAGCAGAGATTCCACTTTTGAAATGCTATGAGGACTTGATGCACTCAAGGGGATGCAGCAGACTGCGTCACAGATGAAAGACCTGCGTTTTCTTGAGAAGCCCTCCAGGGCCTCTTTACAGTTCAAATCCTTTCGCAGTGTTACCCTTCCATGTCCTTGGAAATGGCTTCTGTCTGCTTCCATGAGACACATCTCTGAGCGAGCGAGTTCACACTGCGATAACGCTTCTTCGCGCGACGCCTGACCTTGGCCAGAGAGAGTCGGGGGGGGAGAAAACGCTCCCTCTAATTCCAACGGATTCAGGATGGCTAGTTCTTATGAAAACACAGATCCAAATCGAGGTTATGAGCTCAGATTCTAGACCCACTGAAGCAAGGCTGCTGTTGCCACCATCAGTAGTCATATAACCTTGAATGTGAAAATATTCCAGCCCAGATAATTATTTCCTGACCAAAAGAAATGAATGATCTAATGATCCTATCATGGATCAGGAGTGGGCCGACCCTGGTCATGAGAGTTCTTCTGCTGGGTTCTCCTACCTTCTGCAGGGACGGTGAAGACCTCTTTAGGAATGTAGAGCTTGTCCTCTGCCGTTCTGGCCCAGTCCTTCATCCCCCTCCGGCCCCTCATGGGGAAGTTGATATCACTGGAAACTGCTGACACCGGTTCTCGTTGGATGGTTATCACTGGACAAACAAGAGATAAACATCACCTGAAAGTCACTGGCACAAAAATAGCTGATAGGGTTTGATAAATGTGCTGCGCCAAAAACTATGATGGCTATGCTGCAGTAAATGTGTGTCTCGATTGAGTCACAGTTTTACGTCAAACTCTGAGTCAAATGAGTTTTTAGGCCTGAAAAGTTACTGGACACAATTTGTTTGAAATAGAGAAAAGACAATTCACCATAATTCTCTCCATTCTCTAAACATGGACGTTGGTTTTTCAATCATCTGTCTCTGATTTGATGCGTGACACTTACTGAGGTTGTTCGTAACCACGAGGAAACTCTGAAAAGGCTTCTGGGCTTCGCCGATGAGGTGAATGAAATCCTCTAAGGTCCTCATCAGCAAGGCGGCACCAGGAGCGACCTGCGGACGGAGCGACGAGAAGCGTGGCTCAGGATTCGTCATGGCGTCAGTCGACCTAAACCTGCGAGATATCTCTCCCCCACTCAAACATTTTTATTCGTTTCATTATCTAGACCAATGACTGCGTTCCAGGGTGGTAAACTGTGACCATGTGGGATGGGATATCATACTGGGTTTGCTTGTTTATTGGGTCCAGATGGCATGTAAACACACCTCAACTCAAGGGCATCAAGCTGGGTCACACACAGAAACACACACAAACGCGCAGAGACTCACACACCTACCTGGTGTGATTAATATGAAGCAACTGTGTTTAGTAAACAGGTGGGTTTTTATGACTGTAATAATTAAAAGTTAATGTAGGGTATGCAGGCGCAGGCAGTACTTAATCACACAAACACTCGCGTTTAGGACACCTGGTAGAGTTATAGGCAGCCACCGGTTACAGGAAAGAGGTGTACAGGGACACACACACACACACACAATCGACTTTACCTGGTGAGCGTCTTCCCACTTCTTTAGATTTTCCATGTCCAACATGTGACTGACTATCTGGAAGAATTTCTAGACACAAGATGCAGTGCTCGTTAATGAAGAGGAACTCAAGAATCACACAAAAGACTTTGTCCCTTGAACCCACCAGCCCATCATCCCGCAGTGCTCGTCTATAATTAGATTCGGGGATATTGCTGAAATTGAATTGTGTGTAAATTGAAATTATCGTAAAACAGGAAAATAAAATGCCCTCCAAGGCCACAGATAAACGGCCACGACTGAGAGCGTGGAGCTGTGGCTGCGGCGGTGGCTCTACCTGCACGTCGTCGGGAGCTGGGATGTAGGTTGCTCTTTTGAAGGTGTCCGTCACATTTCGCAGGATCTCCGTGGAGAAGAGAAGGTCGCCACTGTAGTAGCTCCTCCTCTGCAAGAGTTCCAGGAGACTCCTTACGATCTGAGACATGCCCTCCCCGGCCAGGGTCCTCTGACCCTTCGCGAGATGCTCTCGTAACTGCAACGTGACACAGAGAAGGGGGGGCGTGAGATGACGGAGTAAATGTGTAATCTGCAACAAAGGCAGAAATCACAGAAGGGATATTTGATGCAAGGTGAGGGGAAAGTTTCAGGATGTATACGGTTTCAAAAGTACAGGCCTAGTATTACTATGTGGCAAAATGAGGTGATCATACCTTCAGAGAAAGAGATACAGACAGTGAGATGGAAGGGTGTGTGTGAGAGAGAGACGTGCAGAAAAGGTGGAGAATGAAGTAGAGAGACAGCCTGGAAGAACAGGAGATAACAGCAATCATAGAAAATTAATTATTGACTCCTGGAGTTAGTGAAAGCTCTCTAAAGAAGCTACCAGAGCAACCTGCTCCATCGTGCACGATCCCTGACCCACCATCTCCTTCCGCCATCATGGAGGAGATGAGAGAGGTTGGAGTTCATGCAGCGGGAAAAACACAGTCGGGCTGATGAACACATTCATTAGCCGTGTTCATTAATTGATAAGTGCGAGCGCAAAGCCCCGGAAAAGCTAATCAGAGATAGCGGGCGCGCTTTGAGGGCAGAGACTTCGATATCCGGAATACAATTTTAAAATTGAACAGAGGAACATGATGATTGCAAGTAGGGCAGTCGAGTGAGAGAATTCCTTCTGACAAAAGGTAGAGACAGACAAGTTTGACGAAGGTGGAACAAAATAACGAACTTCTAAAGTAGTGACAATTGATCCGTCAAGGACGTCGTGTTTTTATCTGAGTGTGTGAGAGTGAGTCATGGATTTTGATGACAAACATCAGGCGTGTGAAGCAGACTGATCCATTTCTTTCTCTCTGCAGGTGTTAGAAAACATCACTGCGGAGGCAGCTTCTTAGTTTGGAAGAAGGGATTTGTTGAAAAGGTAACTTACAGATAAATGTAAATATCTAAATTCGAGTGAGACGCATCTGGCGAAGCTCGGAGGACCCCAGAAAGCAACTCCGTTAATGTCCAGCATGCAACGACGACTAGCAGACCCTAGAAGAAATGAGACACAAAAAGACAGATGAGCTGCAGAAACATAAACGACAATCCTCAAGTTACTACAGGTACATTTGAACGGCTCAGTGTGCTCAGTGAAATTTAGTAGATCAACCTCACACTGACGACAGATCCAAACTTCAAACTAAAGGCTTCATCGGCTGAAACTCTGTTGTATTGTTGCCATAACCAAATAGTGGACAGTCCTCTGGGAGGAAAGCTGCTGAGGTCCTGTGCTTTACTACAGCAAGAATCTCTGCTCAGCCACAAATAAAATAAAATAAATAAGCTAAAGTCTGATTTTTTCCTTTTTAATCATGACTAATAGACGGAAATAAACAAAGTCTTAAGTTGGTCTGTTAATTAAATTGGGTACATCGATGTAATGCTCTTTACTGGCAGGCTCCACCTGATCCACACAGACACGCTTTGATGTCTCAGCCAGGGCTATAGTCTGAGATGAGAAACACACGTTTATATTACAGTCCGTCTGTAGCACATTTGCTCTTGGCTTAAATTATGAAGAAGTGTCTGAAAAACGATTCGAGGTTTGTTCTCGTTTCGGCTTTTGGAAGTTAAAAGAAAAGCTTTGGCAGCCGGCTGCTGGAGAAACTCTGAAGCTACACACCAATGAGGTTTGACAGCACTCAAACATTTCTGCCGGACTAATTAAGGGGAGATGCTTGGTAATGCAGACATTGGATCTTTTATGACGAATGCTTTGGTAAGTCAAAGCTAAAATAGGAAGACGATATTATACTGCACAGTCTTTGCAGCATTTGAATTTTGACACAGGCAATTCATATTATTCTATGTATTTTATAATGCTGTCTGTGCTAGTGAGATGGCTGCTGAGAGAGGTCCCTCTCTCACTCTTCTATTTGTCCATCGAGTATAAAGAAAATGCTTCATCAGTGTTGTTCACATCAAAAGATGCAGTGATAATAGTTTCACCTCTCTCATGTTTCCACATCTGTCTACATCTGACACCCCGAGTCTCCCGAGGAGGAGCAACGACAGACTGTAAGCAAAGACCCAGTGTAACCATTTACATTAATGAAGTCGCACTGTTGCCCCATCACATCAGTGCCACCACCCTGCTGCTGCTGCGGCCGCTCCACTGGCCCCATTTAGTGAGTGAGTGAGCCGAGTAGCCTTTAACTATTACATTAGATTTATAAAGCCTATATATTGTGAGAGGATGACGCCATTTGTCTGGATGTTGATGATTATGGATTAACTTGAGGCCTGGTTGACTCAGTCATGACTAACATGAGGATAACGTTCTGTCACTCTGCCCTGGAACAATACCTGTTCTTCTCAGAAGGCTAAAACAATCCCCACGTTGCATGTGGAAAAGTAATTGGTGCTAATATATGTAGACTCCTAAGCTGGCGGGTTGAATCGTTTCAGAGATAAGAGCTGTGTGGTTGTTGTCCAGGGCCTGTGGTCAGAATACATTCATTATTTACATGCATTCACTGGGCAAACCAACCAAGAACCCTCAGGGCACGTTTCCCACTGGCGGCCTTGAACTGGTCGGCTGCAGCGTGAGTCACTGCATTCTCAAAACATTCATCATTCACAACCGTTCATGAGAAATAAACCACGCCAGCCCCGGGCGCGTCATGTGACTGACCAGTGGCGTTAGTTGGACACTTGTTGTAGACGGTCTCTCCAGCCGAGGCTCTCTTCCACGACATCGAGAGGAGATGCTCATCTTTACATATCTCGTGAGGAGCTGCAGACGTGGGTGGAAACACACATAGGAATAGTGAAGCGAAGCGTAGGGTAGCAGGCTCACACTCCCGCACACACACGGCCCGGGAAAAAAAATGGGGAGACAGAGAAGCACAAAAAACAAGATTCAAATCAATGTTCTCCTGCGGCAGCTCCCAATCTTATTCCCTTGTACACTGCTCAGTGCTCTCTGTCAGTGTCACTGCCTCGGTACTGTATCTCCCTCCCTGTTCATCTTACCCCCTCTCTTTATTCATCTGTCCCCCCCCCCCCCCTCCTCTTTCATATCCCTGATGAAAAAAAAAATGAAAGAAAACAAGGGGCAGCACTGTGAAGATATTCCGAGGGGGCAGACGAGTGTTGGCAGAGGCGATGCAGTGAGATGAAGTGGGACGGAGAGCAAAGAGAGAAAAATACGATATGATGTACCCCTGGAATGCCAACAGACAAGATCCTCGTCTTCTGTAAGAGAGACTTGAGAGCCTCTCAAAACAAGGGGTCACGGTGGAGGGCTGCACTCAAACATTTATCACTGGTAGCCTGTCAGAGGCGAACGTGGGTTTCACACACACACACAGGAAAGAATTGCAACACACATTTCTGTGCCTGAGCTATAGACCCAAGAACCCAAACTGGAGTCGACATGGCAACGGTCCAACATGCGGCTGGATTTCACGTTAAAGGATTCACAGAGAGCAGCTGATGCTAATGGCTATTTTGGGGAACGGTGGTGGGGAGACAATCGAGTATAAATTTAGAATGAGAGTATCTTGCCGAAACTGTAATTTATAATAAAACCACTGTGAGAGGGTTGGTTTGTATTTATGATGTCAATCTGTCAAGAAGCGTCATCATTCACTGTTCAGTACCTGGGCAACTTTAAAAGCATCGATGTAGCCCTGGCGTCAGATAAGAACCAGCTTTATTTATTAGTTATTGACCAGCTATCGGAAACACCATCTTTGCACATGTTGATGTTCTTCATGCGCCATGGAGTCCATTCATTATTTATCAGTGCAACGTTTCCTGTGCTCGTGCTGGCACAAAACATTCCCCTTATATAACACCGCCCATAGTTCTTGCGCCTCAAGCCTTTATTTGATGGAACGCAGCATGAGAGGGGGAGAGGAAATGGGGAGGACGTGCAACAAAGAGCCGGGTCGGAATTGTCCGAGCGTTGGCTGCGGGAGGATTCCAGCCTCTGTACCAGCCTCCTATCTCAACAGTAGGTGTTTTCATCAGATGCTGCCTTTCTGTCGCCACAGACAGATATTTGGTGACTGTGGCCAAAGTAAAACTCCTCGGCTCTCCAAAATATGGATTATGTTTCATGTGGAGGCTTGGCAGCTCTTTCAGACGTTCTGTCTCATCAAGAAGTTCTCTGGATATTCCAGACATTGGCTCGACCTTTTCAAAGTCTCCTGCACTCGCCGTCGTCAATCAGGTTAATTCTCAGATTGTCCCGCTGCTCCTCGGAGGAACCCTCAGTTGTTGAGTGTAATCACAGGGTTTGAGAATTCAGCACCTCTGGAAATGTCATCAGCTGATAATTCTGCCTTACGAGTTTTAATGAGTCACTTAAGGCCCCATCACAACCTAATCAAGATCCAGCAAGATGCTGAAACTTTTACTTTGGCCACACTTGCCGTGCATTGCTTTTTATTCTTTTAAGTTCGCAAAAGATGCTTTAACAATACGCCTATCGATTAAAGACTGTTTGCTGCGGACATAAAATCAACAAACAAGGAAAGGACATGCAGCATCAAAGAGAGGCCAAGATGGATGTGACAGGAGCACGGAGAAGAGAAGAATGCTGCTCTAAAAAATACGTTCAGGGCTCTAGCTGTGGTGGGAATCGACTCAGTGAATTGACATACTGTGCATGTGCAACCCCAGCACACACACACACACACACACACACATTTTATTTCCCTGTCAGCCACTCTCTTTGAGAGGCAGACAGAGGGCACATTCCCTCCCACCTTGTTTGGTCCAGACGTTTCAGTCTGGTCTGAACAAGAATCTAATGTGTGAAAGGTCCCTCTGTCAGGACCACCTGACCAGAGCCTGTTCAGACCCAAAGAGGTCGCCTCGTCGCCATCAAACCAAAAGTTGCAGGGTTTCTTATTATGCAACGCTTGAATGATGAGGACATTAGAACTAGAAGGTCGTTAGTGACCTACCAAAACTGGTCCATTCCTACATAAACCCATGTGCTACCTCATGTACTCGGCTCACGCTCTCTACGCAGTGATGTCACTGACCGGGGCACTTCTTCTCGTTGCAGGAGCGAACCTCCTCCCCGGAGCCGTCGCAGGGGTAGCCCTGCGCGCCGCTGCCCTCGCACATCCTGAAGCGGCGCTGCCAACCCGAGTCGCACGTCTTGCTGCACAGACTCCAGTGGTTCCAGCCGCCCCAGTTACCTCCGCCTAGCAGACAAACACACCGACGCAGGGAGGGATGAGTGGGTTGGAACAACAGACGCGTGAGGTGTTGAGGGAAGCTGAAATTCATCTTGCAAGTCTGAGGCAGCTGCTAAAGCTTGTCTATTTTTTAGAGCACATCCCATATTAAGGCAGCGTGGTCCCCCTCTGGTACCCAGGTTCATTAAAACACACTAGTATTCTTGTCCTCCAGGGCCCCAGACGACACAGACTTGCAAGTCAAATTGGGTCCCAACCCACAAATTGCAAGAACACAATAGGCAAATCACAAAAGCCCACACAGACGCCTTTAGATAATGCATGTTCCATGTTTATATAATGAAATTTGAGAGCATGTGAATGGGAATACTAAGCATTAATTTGTAAGCCTTACCTCCACATGAAGGGTTGATGCAGTCTCTGCTCTCCTGATGGGGGCCCTTGCACTCGGCCCAGCCGTGCACAGACGAGCTGCAGCGCCTCTGCCTCTCCTGGGTTCCCGTGTTGCACGTCACGCTGCACCTGGACCACGGCGCCCACTCCAGCCACTGGCCCTCCACTGGACGCAGGGAGAGAAGCGGAGGCAGATGGAGAGAGACAGAAAGGATGAGGTCAGAATGGAGGAAGATTCTTCGGAAGAAAAGGACGGAGGGAGCGGGTGCAGAGGAAGGAGAAGAGACACGGAGGCTACAAGTAAACAGCATGAGTTAAGATGCAGATCAAATTAACTGCAGGGGCTATTTGGTTTTCCACAAATAGCAACAAACAAACATAACACACTTTATGGGTCCATGGACATTTTAAATATTTCAATCTGCTGTGAAACAGCTGATTACAATTCCTTTCATGCTTTGTTTTAAAGAGTTCACACAGAGGACAATCAGCAGGATTTTCATTCACAGAGGTATTCTACAGAACCCACATTTCAACTCTTGACTGGGGTGTGTGCAGAATTAGATGAAAAAAAAAAAAAAAACAATTTTAACATAATGCTTAACCGCCTGTCAGACGAGGCATGAATACCAAACAGCTTCGCAGAAGCCTGATACCGTGCACCGGTGTAGTCAAAGCTCACCCCACAGTCTCCTTCAGTAAGGGAGCGTTGCTGTGGTAATTGAGCCGTCAAATTGTTAGAAAACCTGTAAAAACCAAGATTTAACAGAACAAAAGCAGCAAGATTAATCACTGATAGTCCGTTCAGTCAAATATTTTGAATACCTTGTTAACTTTAAAGTCAGCTTGTTTGGGCAGTTTTGAGATTCAAGTGGAAACGCAGGTGCAGAGTTTGATTAAGGTTTGTTTGGATCCATATATGGTATATTTCAGAATACTGCAGTATCAAGTGACTCCTCCTTGTTCTGCCTGTTCCCATAACGTCCTGTCTCCTCCATGTTAGTGTAGGGGACATCAACCAAATCAATGGCAATTTTTTGAGTTAGTTCTTTTCCACATTGTTCAGGTTAAGTTTGGTTTTATATAGTTATCTTATTCATCTTATCGTCTCCAGTACATTTCCACATAAATTGCCAAAAACACTACTCTGCTCATAAAGGGGCTCTTGTAAGAGCTGGGTGCTGCACCTGTTTTACTACTGACCGGCTGCGTTACAGTTGTACGTCTCCACAGGCTCATATGTAAAATCCCACCTGTCGTCGCCGTAAAGACTGATGTTTTATATTATAACCCTGTCACACCAGCCAAGGTTTTTGGTGTACACACTAATTACCTGCATCGGATAGTTGTAGTAGTAGCAGTCACACACGCGTTTAGCTTTCCTCCTGGAGGTAATTATTTCAAAATGAGGAACAATCCAGTGCTGTTCACATTGTTCAAATTGTTGGCAGCAGTGTCACTGATAAATGTCAGCCAGGTTTTAACTTGTGTTTGGCTTTGTCAGATTTTACAGCAATTACAAAAAGGCAATTATTATATGATGACATCTGAGATGTCCTTAAATAGCCAGGCTGTCTTAAAATGCAAACGTTTGTTTTGAGGCGGTGAGATCTTATTTAAAATATAATCACACACACACACACACATCGTATATGTAGAGCACTTCAAGTGTGCTCAGGGTTTTATCAACCTGAAGTCAGTGTCAACTTTCCTGGGCGATCGTGGTCTATCACGCTGTGTGCGATCCGTACAGTGTCCGAGCTAATTCCCAGGCTCACGCCAAATCACGGCGGCTTGAATTTAACTGTGCATGTTGCATTTCTCAGGCGCTAATCCTGCGCCATTAAAGCCTTAAGTCTTGGAAAATGCATTTGGAAGACAAACCAAAGAGACATAAACCCTTTTCAGACAGAAGGTTCGATAAACACAAAAATCATGAATACATAAATTGTGTTGGTGCAGAAAAGAACAGGCATTTACAGCAAAACCTGTAATCCCAAAATTACGCTGAAATTGCTTTCAATCTCAAGCAGGGGCGATAATGTGCAGTGCAAGGTAAGCTATTCGCCGAGTTTCCAGCAGAGGAACAAAAAGTACCCATTGATCAGAATAAAGCAGGAGCAGAGCGAGGCAGCTCTCTGGTAGCTCTCGGTAATTAAGATGTCACCATTAATCCCTGCATACACTTGGCTATGAGCTGACTGTTTACATTGTGAGAACGAAAATGTAGGTGTCAGGAAACTCTGAAGGCAAATTACAGACGGCTCTCTGCCTGCACACTCATGCCTGTTTTAGGTTCTTGACGCTCAGAAGCTCAGGAGGTCTGATATGATCGAATGAATTATTCATACATGACATTTTCACCTGTTGACTGTCTTTACGGGATACCACAGATGTCCTCTTGCCCAGTGCATCTCTACCCACACATGTATTTATTTGTTTTAATGCATTAACTTAGCATGCGTCTAGGTAAGAGTCCAGTTAATTAAATCTCTTCACAGGTGTATTGTGCTTTGTATGGAGCAGGTTTTATGGCGGATAAAGTCTAGAGAGCATTTGAAATGAAATCAATTCTACGAGGCAGACGCGACAAGACACAGGCAAGTCCCAACAAAGCTCTTTTCTCTGTGCGTGGACGTTTTTGGCTAAAAGCCACTGCTGGTATTCATCATTTCAAAGAACCATTGCCTTTGAACTCCCAAAAGCTCGGCGAGTCTGTTGTGATAGATTTACACAGCCCTATGAAAACACACATGCATAGGCCCTGGAAGGAAAAGCTTAGAACCTTTCTTCTAAAACTTCTTTTTCCATCATATTCCCCAAAACACCACGGTGAACAGTCCCATAGGCCACACATTAAATGATGACATTTTCCTTCTGTTCTGTTCTTTTTGACCTTTTTTGGCAATGGAGGAAATTTAGTTTTATTTAAATATGAACCTTTCAGAAACTTTGCTTTGAAAAAAAGCAACAACTCAAAAAGCAAAGCAACAGTTGGGGTTTGGACAGGACAGACGTGATGTAAGTAGGATTTTAGGTATAAAATATGAAGTTACTGATAGACTGAATTATGATTTAACATCTGTGTCCACCAATGATACAATTCCAGCTACAGGCAGAAACTGATTATATTCCAACAGAGAAGAAGACCCAGAGGACCTAGAGCAGCTCTTGGCTCAAATCCGTGGCAGAAAAAAAATAATGTACAAATGAAAAGGGCCTTTGTTAGCAGGAGTTTATGCATCTGGGTATTTACAATTCAGGAAAATAAATAAATAAAATAAAATGTCTCTATCTGGAATGCTGCTCTGTGATTAGCTGCAGAAATTGTTGGTCAAAGCAGCCCTGCAGAGTCTGCTCCACTGAGACTTCTCATCAATCACTGGTCGGTCCTATTCCACTCCAATGGCAGCCTGATGAAGTAGTTTCAGTGGACAGTCTAAAGCAGATTGAAATAAAGTCTTGACTTAGCCTCGACAACAAAATTAGATAGGGCTGCTCTTGCCTAATAGGTAATCTCAGAGACAATAGCTGAAGAAATGCACTGAGGGACTCCTCAGCAATCTAGCCAATGGAGGAGGTCTGGAAATCCAACCAATCGTCTCAGGGGGATCCTACAGGAGGGCTGTGGGCCTCAATCAGAGCAAACAGCAGGAAAGACGGAGGCTATGCTGCCGTCATACCACGGCAGCAGAAAGAGCTGCATGTTTCCCAACTATACGTTTTCATGCACCTGTCAGAGCTGGTTACCTTTGGCCATCAAATGATATCAACAAAAAGAAACAGAACACGTTCATTTGTTCCAGGTGAGTTCTTTGAAAGACAGAAAACATGAGTGTGCGTGAGTTTCAGTTCCAGAGGTGCGACCATAAGAAGGAAAGAAAGCAGGTGGATGAGTGGTGTAAATGGGGATGGTACTAACCAGGACACACTGCAATGTTGCAGAGTTTGGTCTGAATGTTGGGCCGTCCGCAAGCCCCGGCCTCTCCGTTCACACACTTCCTGGTTCTTGTCCTGGAGCCCCGCCCACAGGTCACGGAGCACAGACTCCATGACGACCACTCGTCCCACAGCCCATGCACTGCAGACGCCCGCAAACACGCCACGCACACACACACACACACACACATGGGGATGAGGAATGAGGGAGGCAGACGGGTAGGCCGGGTGGAAGGGGGTGGAGCATCCCATCGCAGGCATGAGGGTTAGAGAATGAGAGAAACATGAGAGATTAAATGAGTATAAGCACATTCCTTAAGAAAAGAACAGAGAGGAGTTGCCCGTCTGACCTCAGCCAATCAGTCCAGTTACAGAAGGAAAAGAGACGCTGAGGATGAAGCTGCGTTATGTGAAAAACACATGAAAGAAAATGGAGGTTAGGAATGGACACGCTTGCATTTGAAGTCATGCGGCTCGAGTCATGACAAGGAAATGAATGTGGTGAGTTTGTTTCTGAAATGATTAGAGCTTTCGGTTATAATACACTGCGAAGCAAAGGATCCAAGCACTCCATTGACTTCAAACACTAATTAAGCATGAAAAAATGTTTCTCCTGTTCCCTCCGCCTCTCCCGCACAACTTCTCTGCTCTTTTATTGCACATCAAATCCCACTTTAACAGCACATGAAGTTCAGATGAATCAAAATGGCACAAATGAGCACTGCAGTTTGGAAGAAAAGAAAACTTCTGCGGATAACGAATGGTTTTAGTTCAGTCAGCAATACGTCTCCTTTACATGTGTCGGGCGCACGGCAGTGGCAGATTCAGCCTCGTGTGAGAAGACACGCAATCGTAGATAAACACAAATAAAAGGTAAAAGATTGTTGTCGGTCAGTAAAAACCAGGACAAAATACTGTGTGTCCATTTTGTGGAAAAAGCACAAGATCTCATAAAGTTTGGAAGAACGGGTTCAGTGAGAGAGCAGAGGAGACGGAGCTGGGTTGAAAGAAATGGAGGGAAGAGAGAATGGATTTGTAGAGACTGGGAAGAAAAATAGAAAGCAAGATATAGAGAGACGGAAGAACAGAGGGAGGGTCGGAAAGAAAGCTAGAAACAGCAGGATGGAGATTGCTGGTGCTGTGTTGAGCAAAGCTAAATAAATCATGGCGATAAATAATTAAGTCTACGCTGTAAAGGAAGGCTCAGAGGAGTCGGAGGCAGAGAAAAGGAGAAAAGCATGGTGATATGGAGAGCTGGTAAATACTGAGACATCAACAAAACATGGGATCAATACGTCTTCAAGATGATGTGCAAAGTGGCTGTATGTTGCAAGCACGACACAAATAAATCCCGGGTAGTCAAGATGATGAGTGTCGCCTTTTTTTAAAAAATATTTTTTACTTTTATTAATGGAATGCTTTTTCAAGTGAGCACATTTGTGGGCCTTACAGAACTGCAGCCGGTTATTAGGTTCACATTAAAGTATCAGAAACTTGTCTTTCATTTAAACGGGGAAATTAGTGATCACAAAATATTAACAGCTGCCACAAACCCAGTGACAGTGCTAATGTTTTTGCTAGGCTATTGATCAACAAACACATACAGCTTTTGTATCACAGCTGATGCATTACTTTAAATTATAACTCAAACCAATTACAATAGTAAAACTGATTAATTTAATATGCAAGTGTGCTTGTGCTTTGGGTTTGAAGGCCGTGGTCATAATAGAAAAACCATGCGTCGCCTGACTCCAGCTCTCAGTCAGGGCCCTGGTTATCTACTGCCACAGCGCCTCTGGTGGGACTCCCTTTATGGACGCTGAGACCCACCAGCTCATCTAGTCTTCAATCAGCTAAGAAGGTCACATCACTCCGCTGCTCATCGACCTCCGCTGGCAAGTGGCTTCCCATGACTGCATGAATCAAATCCAAGTCACTAATTCATGCCTACACAGCGACTCCTGAGCCTGCATCCATCTGCTTGAACTCAATCACACGGACGTGTGCTCTTTCTCTGCCACTGTGCGATGGACACCGTCGCTGGTCAGAGCTTTGAGGGCAATGAGCAGGGTTTGCATTTACACAGTCGTTTTTTTTGAACGTTCAGATGTTTTGTTCAGGAGTTTTCTGCTGCGGCATTGCATTGAGAATCACAGAAATGTCATGGCATCAGTGTCTACTACAGTACAGTAGCTCGGTGTTTATCCCTCAGTGATAATTTAATTGGATACAAACACCTACCAAATAATGCAGATAAAGAAAGATTTCTAAAATTGCCTAAATCAAACTGGCTAAATCGTGGTAATAATAAAATATAACTGGGATGCTCAAAGTACAGGCAGCTTTCTTGGGGGTGCCTCATTCGAAATTACAAAACCTTCTCCAGAGACGGAGGCAAAAAGATTCCACTCGGATAAAATAACAGAGAGAGGAAATACAGTTCAGTCAGAGTTCTGTTCTTCAGTTGTTGTTTTTTTACAATAACACTGCACAATTGCTTGTACGGCATTACTTATTTATCCAAATCGAATCTCCATCTCTCAAACTAAGTACAAGTCTATCTGAAGCCTGACTGCGCAGAGCCAATCAATTAGCCTATAAAATCAAGCTCGAGGCAGCTTTGGGACTAAGACACATTAAAAGAAAATATCAGTTGGAGATGGGAAAGGGGGAAGAGAACTGCAGGAGCAGATAAGCAAATTAATGAGGAAAAAAAAAACATGACAAACATATCTCCAGATAATGGAATTAGGAGTAGGACACCCTTGATTGGTGACGGAGGGATTTCAAGTCATAAACACGGCTGCACATGGTAATTATAGCAAATATACTGCGTGTTGGCAACAACTGCATTACCATAAGACAACAGCACTTTTATTTCAGCGGTGAACATTAAAGGAGGATTTTACAGCCGTCAGGGTTGCACTCACACAGGGAGGAAGAAAAGGGCATGTTTACAGCTGCCGGAGCAGAAGAGAAGCGATCAGCGCCAATCAAATAACTAAGTGACAGATCTGAGTGTCGTAACACCCAGTCTCACCGACGAGTTCAGGAACTCCACATTTTCATCTTTGCTGGGAAAAGAGACGAACCTGGACTGACTTTCACCCAGCCTGGGTTTGTGAGAAAAAAATGCAAATAAGCGCAGAGACGAGGCAAGACATAAAATGCTCACGCTGAGGTTGAACACATGCACACACGCGCAAACTTTGACAGCCTGAAGAAGTCCGCCTATGTGTGACGAGAACGCACAACTTCTAAACATGTTAAATTATACACAACTGTCAAATA
Source organism: Pseudorhombus dupliciocellatus (assembly GCA_016785235.1). Classification (NCBI taxonomy): domain Eukaryota; kingdom Metazoa; phylum Chordata; class Actinopteri; order Pleuronectiformes; family Paralichthyidae; genus Pseudorhombus; species Pseudorhombus dupliciocellatus. The sequence continues at coordinate 688,438 of JAFBJW010000134.1, read as the reverse complement.
CACTCAAATGTGATGATATATGCTGTGTGATGCTGTCCGCTCGGAATTTCTGATCTCCAGATTCAAAGATGCCTCACGCTGATCATAGGCATTACCAATCTTTACGGGCAATTTCATCTGCAGTCGTAGCACGGCTGCATACTATAGAGCTGTGCACGAGTCCACCGTGAGGAGTTGTGCGCACCCCTCCGTCTCCTGTGTGGTGTTGAAGCGTTTGACTACGCACTGACCTGGACGCACCGTATTCATAATGCACCATTGTTCCGCACCGCGCTTTAAATGTCACTGAATCCGTAGCAAATGAGCAGAAGATAAACAGAAGCAGGGGAGTAGCTCCTCTTTGCACGCTGTGGGGCATGAAAGCCTTAAACTTCAGATCATATTGCACGTGTAAAAAAAAAAAAAAAGTTAATTTGCCAGACCAATTACCGCCTTGTTTGCTTTGTCACAAGCCAGACCATTACTTAAAATTGATTGTGTGCATCACTTTAATTTAAGAGTTTTATCCATAAAAAAAAAAAAAAAAAAAAAAAAAAATCCAGGAGCGGGGACAAAAAAAAAAAGTCTATTTTCACTTCATTGGTTTTCTGTCCAAGCTACTTTTCTGTGATGTTTCCTAACTCGCACGCAGACTCACACACACACACACACACACATACAGGCCATGCATGGAGAGATGCCCGGAGACATATCCACCCACACTCACACTCATAACACACCCATGCTCGTAAGTCTCAACGTATTCCGAAATTTAAAAAACAAAAAGAAAAACAGACTCAAAACAATGGACAACTCACGTGAACAGGTCTACAGTACGTATCTCCCCACTTCAGGACACTCAAATATGTGTCACTTATACGATCCAGATATGCAGTTCACATACAAACTATTTTGAATGGGATCTGGTGGGATGTGTCATTGTGACAGTGACGAGGTATTCATGTGAGCATGTCTGCTAAGCTAACGACAGATGGCGAATACAAAGCTGTGGTTTTGAGCTTGATGACATATCTTGTATCTTGGTGCTTGCTTGACTGAGCCGCCTCCATCTCCTGTGCCCCCCCCACTTGACATAGAGGAATTATTTTTTACCAAAGAGAGCGTTGTGGTTCCATATCCATAAAAAAAAAAAAAAACATTTCTGTACAAATAATTGATCAATAAAATTCAAAAAGTCAATCACGTGAAGTTCATTAAGTACTTGAATGTGCCTTCGCTACCACCACCCCCCCGCGCCCCCTAGTCTAGTTGAATTTGGTGCGATCCGACTGAGGCGGTCCCTGGAGAGCCCTGACGCCCTCCAGAGCCACGTCAGAAAACATCAGAGGAGTGAGGCTGAGAAAAAGAAATAATAAACGGAACATAACACAGCAACCAATATCCCATCAAAGGAGCGGCTGAGGATATTAATATCAACACAGAATGGAAAATGAGGCACTTAGACATACAAATCGCGTTGGCACATTTGCATAAAAACAAGATTAGCATATGCACAGACAGGGAAGGAAAATGTTTCCTGTCGCTTCCCTTGTATTTTTTCCACTTTGTGTTTTTTTTGAGAGGCCGTGGGGACGCATCAGTAAACACACTGGCTTTTCACTCAGATGCGAAAGGTTACGTGTGCTAAAAATGTACATACATACATGTACATTAACGGAGGCGCTGACACAGAGGGCGTGCACGATGAACGCCATCATTGTCACGCACGTTCATTTGGCTCACTTAAATGGCCAATAAATATGGTATAAAACCACATCAGAAACACAGAACGGTTTGTATTGTAACCCCAGGACATATTCCCGGAGGAAGATCGACTTTATCTCGTTACAGTCTCTTCAGAAGAGAAGGGCCACACACCTGAAAGGTTGTTACCGCAACAAAACCACTGACGTCCCAAAACAACTCCTCAAACTCGCCCAGCCGGCCGCATGCAGGCCGACTCGGCAGGTTCTCTACCATCTACATGTGTGTGTGTGGACAGGGCCGGCCCTAGGATTTGGACAGATGCTTCCACTGCGGGAGGTTGGTTTACAATGCCTACATCCATTCACCAGGATTTGAACCAGGGGATTCTGCAGACCTGGAAACAGCATAGTGACATGGCTGCTTTAGCCCTCTTTAAAAAGATAAATAAATGAAATATTAAGGATTAGCCACTTTTTTAAGATCCTTCTCAAACTTCCGGGACGTCTCCTGGTACAAAAGTCCCTCATCCTTCAATGTTAATGCAACCAGCTGACCACATTCAGACCTGGTATTTCCATTCTGAGTGATTCAATCATCAGTGGCCAGCACTGAGCGCAGGCCTGTGGGCACGCACGCACGCACGCAAACATAATCATCAGTCACAGACCTATTTGTCCTTTGGTATAAAGCAGTTTCTGAATTAATTTTTAAGGTAAATTCATATGTGAATACTAAATGAATGCAATTATCGTTTTGTTTATTCGTTTGCAAAACACTTGCCAATTCGACAGCGAGGCGGCGAGATCTGAGAGGAGCGCACTGACCACACAGGAGTTCACTTTAATTGGAATCAGTGAAAACTGGGTGTTGAAGCAGCGGCAGACCTTGTTCATTATTCAGACTGAGCCGTGCACAAGTTGCCGCAGCGACTTGAGCCACACTGACTTTGTTGTTGAGAGTTGCTGAGGCAAAAAAAAAAAAAAAAAAAAAGAAACAGACGAGATGCTCTTCTCTTTCTTCTGCCTTTTCTGCAGCAGGCAGATAGAGCTGAATACACCCACTTCACACGGCAAAGCGTGTGTGAGTGTGGGACTGGTTACACATATTTTGGGAGCTGCCATCGCATCTGAAATAAATCCCCTGAAATCGAAATGTTATCTTTGTAATTATTATCTAACCGTGTGACCACGTGCACACAGACTTAGACTGTGAATCCCAAATCCCTTCAGAGGAGGAATCTGCTAATTGCGCGCTGTTAAAATCAATATTTTATCAACGCTAACCGTGCAGATGACACTGACGCACGAAATAAGAACGACGCTGGAGGAGAAGTGAAAGAGCCGGAGACAGAGAGGCCTGTTAGTGTGAACTTCTGAGCTGTGGCAAGTCTAATAGACTTGCTGACACGGAGCTCAGGTGTCATGTCGGTCTCCCTGAGTCTCTCTCTATATTCATTTCGCCCTCAGTCGGCCGGTAGAGTGAATTGAAATTGAAATGTTGTTCTTATTCTGAAGGTTTTCTCATTTCTACTTCACCACGGTCGGGTTTATTTTTGCCTGAGCAGATCCCATGTGATCCGAGTTGCCTCACGCGTGTTCACGCGTACGCCGCCTGCCTTCTTGTTTCACACAGTCATTATTTTCTGCAGTTTTACAGATTGTTTCCAACGCAATGCAAAAGGAACGCAGCAGCAGCGAGCAGGTGGCTCAAAGCTGCTTTTTGTTGCGTTTTATGTTCCCGAAGCAAAACACAAACCTTTAAACTGAGACCTGAGGAATATTCATAGCTCCGTCCAAGTTATTATATTTAAGCAACTCTCTGCAGCAACGCTCAACTTTGTGTCTCTATTTTCTTAACACTGTCAAGTTGGGAACATATCCCAGCATGCACCTTTATGAGGTAGGCACCCTGGAGAGGAAGGGAAACAAAAGACACAGCAAGTTCCTCCCCCTCACTTCCCCTAGAGTGACAGAACATCCCTCCTCCTCCTCCTCCTCCTCTTCGCTGTGGGAGAAAACACCTCAGCGGCGAGAGCCCATCGTGACGCCAGCCGCCATCTTGGTTTTTGGGAGCGTGAGATGGGGGTCTGAGGACATACCTGTGCCTGTGATCCCAGGGTCGCCCGGACACGAGGCCGTGTTGTTGCACATGCGCGTCTCCCTCAGGGCGCCGCTGCACAGCGTCCCGTAGGGCGAGGAAACGCACGAGCGCGTCCTCACCTGCCAGCCCTGGCCGCACGTGAGCGAGCACACGCTCCACTGCGACCACTCCTCCGCCGCAGGGTCACCTGGTGTAACGAGAGGAGATGATCATCCGTGTTCTCAACGGCCGCTCGGGTGCTGGGTGCTGACGGGCAGAGCAGCGAAGGTCGAGGGGAACGGAGCTAATCGATTATTATTTAGTGACCTAAACTCCATGGAGCAGAACATGGATTATTATTTTGCTGTTTATATAGATGCTATAAATATATGTCTGTCGTTTCTAGGACAATTCCTGCTCTGATTTCTTTTTTTTTTTTTTATGTTCAGATTATCCCTAAATCTTTTGAGAAATTCTTCGACTGGCAGCAGCAGCACTGAAAAATCACAGCAATAATAAAAAAAGAAGACAAACAAAAGCCTAATCTGTTGAGACTGTGGCAGTGACAATAACCAAACAGTTTGTTAAGCCTGGAAGAGAGATTCTGAAGCCAGTTAAGATTCCAGATTGATCATTGGGGAGATACTCTGCTTATGTAATTCAGCCATTTCTGAGCTCTGGCTCGATGCGATGTTAGTGCACGCTGTATGAATTTGGATGATAAGTGATTTGCATTATTAAAGCCCTATAATGCAAATTAATCTTGGCTGAATATTCATGAGGATGATGACCATGTTGGAGGGACGTGTTTGGAGGCGATACTCGTTGAATTATGGTAACATGTGTGGTGTCACCGCTGAAGGGCTTCAGCCCTAAAAGCCTGTGTGTGTGTGTGTGTGTGTGTGTGTGTGGAGGGAGCCATACAAGAACAAGCGTTCAGACGTGAGTGATTTTCTGTGTTCTCCAGGCAGCGCGCTGAGACTCTGCCCTGTTGTTCGCTCAGTGTTGCGATTGTGAAAAGCCAAAATTACGCGGCGAATCACTCCGCTTCTATCCCCCTAAATTGTTTATGAGCGCCATGTCCTTTGATGGAGGAGTCATCACATGGCAAAGAAGGGAATCAAATTAATTGCATGTCCGTTAATCGCATTACATCTTCATTAACATGCCGTGAGTCAGGGGCTTAAGCTCATCATACATGCCTGGAGGAACGGGGGGGCAAGGAGGAGGAGGAGGGAGGGAGGGGACGGAAGAGAAGGACAAGAGAGAGCCAGGGGTTTCCCTCGCGGTCGGGACTCCCTCCTCCGTGCGGCAGTAGCGGGGAGCATTGAATATGTGAGGCATCTGAAATGAGTATAGGACTTATTCTGGTGTCAGCGCCTCGGATAAATCTTTATTATCACATGCTATTAATTATGTAGGATTTTGAAATCCTCAGCAGAATAATTACCTCCATCAGAGAGGTGGCGTTTTTCACTGCTTCTTGTTTGTTTATTTGTAGTTGACAATGTAAAACGAGTTCTGATGGGGTCTCAACTCAGTGATCAGGAGCCACATCAGGAGGGGCATCCATTTTTTTTTTTTTTTTCAATGGATTTTTCCCACCTGTTTTTTTTTTCTGTTTGAGAGCAGAACCTATTGATTACACCTTCAAATCGACCCAGCGCTCCCACCGCATCATCATTTCATATGACATTCTATTGATTGATTAAACCAAGCTCATGGAGATATATATATATATATATATATAGGTCCAGATCCAGATTTCATACAGGGCTGGCTGGGCCTTGAGGTATGTACGCATTCTCATGAGTCTAGTTATCTGTAAGAAATTCCATATTTTAGCTGAGCATTCAGCCGGCTACTCTCCCACACACCACTCACCTGTTTGTGCCTGAAACACACCTGGCTGGTCGGCTGATCGAGGCCTCTGCGTCTTCACCTTCAGATCGTCGTCATACGGATCTGAAATGGACACAAACGTAAACTGGAATGATTATTTTTGCAGATAGCTGGCACGCCAGGGGAGTTCGCTGCTGGCGTTCCGATGCCTTTTGGTTAATAAGTGATCCAAAACACGACTCTGGCAAAATGGAAATACGAACGCCTCCAGTTCCTTGGCTGGATTCATTCTGCAGAATATTTAAAGAAGGTGCCGCTGCACTTGAGCACACGTCGCGCAGGAGCAGATAACAAAGTGTCGCGGCTGCAGAATCATCTCGCGGAATCTGAGCGAGCTCATCCCTGACTGGCTCATTAGCTCAGAGGGAGAAGACGGTGGAAATACACAGATTGAAATTCAGTGGGAGAGCGTTCACAGGGCTGTGCATGGGAAAGCGCAAGTTTTATCTATATAGATATATATAAACGGGAGAAAGCCTGTGTCAGAGAGCTCGTCTCTTACAGCGTATCTGTGGGAAAAGTGAAATCGTGCAACATACCCAGGTTGTTTTTTTTTTCATTTTTTTATCTCATTTAGTGCAAACACACAGGGACACGACGCTCTGTGCAAATGGATTTTCAGGCTTAGTTTCAGCGACACAAGACTTAATCAACTCCCTCGGCAGGGGAAGCAATCTTTGATTTAGCTGTTGTTTTTTTTTTTTTTCTCCACTTGCGTACCTCTCGCGCCCATGGGAGTTTCTTTCTTGTGGTGGCTGCATTAACGCAAAGGGAAGATAAACAGTGTATCTAACATCACGCATGCTATCTACAGACAACTGAACACACACACACACACACACACACGAGCGTGATCGCTCAACCGCCTGCTAACCAGCAGATCCCTTGATTGCGTGTTCCTCTGCCCAGGAACTTGCTTGGAGGCCCGAGAACAAATTGTCCCCCTTTGACTGTTGAATAATTTGTTGTGTGTGTTGTTTAGAAGAGTCCTCAGCTGGTTTGTGGCCCAGGATTTAAAAATAGAAAAGCGGCTGGACTTGCTCGAGGTGATTCTCATCTCAAGGCTCATTTCGTGAAAAAAAAAAAATCCAAAACAAACATCTCTCTAAGATCAAGCTTTTCTTAAGTGACTCGTGTGTGTGTGTGTGTGTGTGTGTGTGTGTGTGTGTGTGTGTGTGGGCGGGCGGCTCGTCTCATTTTGTTTCAGAGCTAAAGTAAGCAAAGGTGTGCTGAACATATTTTGAACAGATTTCCAATTTTGTTCCATGGCTTCAAAAACAAAGAGAAGGACAAAAAACAACCTTGCTCCACTTGATGTGACAATCAAACCAAGACTAGAGATGCAACAGCCCAGGGGCTCCAGCTCCTTATTTAGCCACACAACTCGCACTTGCACACAAGTTTGAAAATACTTATACCGTGCACCAGCGTTTGACTCAAGCCGGCTCGTGCTCAAAAGCAACACGATGTCAAGTTTCTGAGTTCAACATTTCTTTTCTTGAACCGATGCATTTTGTGCGAGTGAGTGAATAAGTGCTGGTCCCAATCCATGAGATTCTGAATCATCTTCCAGCAGAATCTGGCACAAATGAAGCCGTGTGTGGGCGCACGTCCTACGCTGCTGCGCTGCTGAGACACAGAGGTCAGCGAAGCAGGACGGACGAGTAATGTCTCACATAAAATGACCAGCGAGGCCTTCTTTTCTCCTGTCTCTTTATGTCTCTCTCCTGTCCTTTCACAGTGTTTGTCCCTCTTCCTTGCACACAGGAGCATTTAGATGAACACCGCTGCGGAGTCCGGCCCGATCGAAAGTTAAGATCAATATGGATAAACCCCCGAGAGTGCTGACCTTTGAAAACCCGGCTGTATTGTTTAATGTTCTGGACTGCGCTTTAATGGACACATCATCATACACTCCATCAAATCGTCTCGGTCGCCCTTATCTTTCTTTCTGTGTTTCTCTTCCACCTGTTTCTTCATCTCTGGGGGAATTTTTCCATCCATATCTGGCAGTATTGCTTCCACCCGCTGGCCAGGGGTTGATAGTCCCGTGACTGGCCCGGAGCAGAGGTGGAGATGCTCGCCGCCACTTGACTTTCACCCCGCTGAAGTGAGTGATCTGTCAGAGGAGCAAAATCACGTCTCAGAATCTGGTCCCTGACAAACAGAGGCCAGGGGACGTCGTCAGGGACGTTTGAATCGACAGCTGCTGGGGCGTCTGCTCAAAGCGTCCCCGTCTGTCCCTCTCTGAGAGCAAATCTTTTTTCGCTCCTCGGTGCATCTCGCAGCCGAGTTCATCCACCCCGACCCCGGACCGCGTGCAGACAGTGCTCTGTGATATTTTGGGTTCGCGGTTTCCAGCGAGGACTTCGCTGTAATGGACCAGTGTTGTGCTGAGAGCGATTACAAGGTTACTGGCGTCGGCGCCCTCAGCGCTGTTCGCTCAGCTCGACAGCAAAGAGTGAAACCAGACTGTTAAGCGCAGGGTTGTTGTTTTTTTTACTTCCATGGTGTAAATAAATCGTTGGCTTAGTCTCTGTGAGCGCCGTCATTTCAGCTTCCCACGACCAGGGTTTGTGTGAGAGCGATCGCAAAGCCAGGAGAAGTGCACGTAAAGTCATTTTCATTTAAAACAAAGGCTCGTTCTGTGTTGCTTCCTGATGCCAAATCACATCGGGTGAGAAGGAGAAATGACGCCACGTGGCGTTCTAGCTGGTTTCAGCATCACAGCTCAGGTTTTTACTGGAAACCATCTGATCTGAACCCAGGTGCTGCGGAGACAGGACCAGCCTCGTGCACTTTTTCATTCAAGGCAGGGCTGTTTTTCTCAGCTTCCTCAACTGTGGGGAGCATCAGGCTACACTCAATGCACACACACACACACACACACAACACTAAAAAACATCTACGTACACAAAGAGCAACTACACCAAAGCGCAAACGTACCTTGATGTGGCGTAAACACACACACACACACACATGCACACAATAGGTAGTAAATATGGCTGATAAATAAACGTCATGCAGTAAAGCGGTTTTGAAACCCAACAAAGCAGGAGGCTGGGGAAGGGGATTGTGGCAGAGCCAGTTAGAGCCACAGGCTCCTTTGTCAGACTGAGCCGGGATTTAAGCCTGCTGGGAAGACTGCATGAATATGTGTGTGTGTGTGTGTGTGTGTGCGTATGGCTGTGGGAGAGCATATGATAATATGGCAAAACAGCTGTGGTAAGTAAATGGCATGCACAAAAAAAACACACTGGCACGGAAATGTTGGCTGTTGACTAATGTCACCTCTCTCAGTGCACTGTGCATGATTGAATGCACAACCTCCCTACTAAACACACGCACACACACACACACACACAGCCATTTCTCAGCACTATATCAAATCTGAGCTTATAGCTCTCTGGTGCTGTCCATTTACTCCAGGGTCCATCTGGGAGAGTCCAAACTGATAGAAGTGCACCATAATGGACTTTTTATAAGCTACAGGATGGACAGACCCACTCCATCTCTCTCTCTCTCTCTCTCTCTCTCTCAGCAGCAGATAGGAGCAGGATGGGGCTGGACAGCGCCGGTCTGACGGCGGTGACCTCGCGGTCATTTGTGTGCCTTGAAAATGGGTTTGAAATCTAGTTTTCTGAGTCCCACAGGCTGACAGTTGTTTATGTTTCACACCTACGCACACAGCACACACACAAATACACACAGTTGAACACAAACCCTGCTATATACTTCCAAACTGCCAAATTGGCTTTGTTTCATTTCACTTTCATTCTCAATCTCGAATTGCCCTTTTTCCCCCATTTTTCTTTCTCTTATTAGATATTTTCACATCTTCCAACTCCCACACCGCAGTCGTTGGGTCTGTCATCCTGCCCTCCACCCCCTCACCCGCTGCCTTTCTCTCAGCTCTGTAACAAGAGGAGAATTCAGACGCATTTGCAGTCAAGCAGAGCTACAGCGATGCACAATCAAAGAGCAATCAATGCAGGGACGGGCAGAAGCATTCAGCGATTCATCCGAATCTGGCATGATCAATTTAGCATGTTGGTGGGCGGACCTTTTTGTGAAGTTGAGTTTACATCGGCGAGGAGCGCGTTAAACGGATCGATGTGAAATAAGCTGGAGTCCCGGGTGAACTCGCACTTGGCATCCCAGCCTCACTGACACATGTTGTTGGAAAAAGGTCACTGCTGAGTGAAAACCTGGAGTCCACATTTAAACGTCTCATTATCTGATTGCACAACGAGTAAAGTGTCCCCGATGTAAACAAATGAAATAATTAAACCTCATTAGACAAGAAACCGGCGCAGATCGCAGATGCCGTTACGCAAGAATAAGCTACAGTACGGACAAGCTAATGGCTTCATGCTAACAGGTGCACGGTCGCATGTCAACATTTGAAATAATTGCATCATTGAAATAACAATAATCGTTAGACAACAACAAACAAAAAAAACGATGAATGAATGAAGGAATGAATTTTTAATATTTGTATCTATCCAATAATGGTCCAGAACGGGTGCAGATGTATCTTCTGGGGACTATGAATGTCAGGCCTGTAACATCATTTTGACTGTTTTTGATATTTCAGAATGGACAAAAACCAAAATGGTGGACTGACTCCTTGCTACACAGCTACAGAGAACTATTAACATCAAGGCTGTCATTTGACTTCTTTTTTTGAGCGTTACAGTATCAGTGGCTTCTGAAAGGCTGATTAAACCTGAGCTCGGAGGGCTTTGCCGCAGAGAGACGAGCTTATAAGCCCTTACACTGATTTAAGAGAGAAGGGTTAAACTGTGAACGCAGCTGACAGTGTCTTTTCTTTCTTTTTGCTTTTGCTCTGCATCTCTCCCTTCGCTAGAGATCTGCCAAAAAATTCCACCTGAAGACATTCTCTGCACCGAATGTGTCACTTCACAGACGGGCTTCACACTCGACAACACTGATATGTATGTACATGACACAGCCACACAAAAAAGATCAATTACTGCTCACACGCCTCTGTAGTGGGATGCTGCTGTTGCCACAGCAACACCGTCATGCTGACGCTGGAAAGAAACGCTGCGGATGGAGGGGAAGATGCGAGTGGTGGGCGAATGGGGGGGGGGGCAGGAATCAGTGTCCACGCTGGGTCGTGTGTCTGATGGGAATGGAGCGGTGAATGGAGTCGGCAGCAGCTCCTCTGTAGCTGAGCTGCGACTCAGATATTCCTTTTTATTCGCCTTTTTTTGGTTTATCTGCTCTCTCCCCTTTTCCATTCATAATTGCTCCTGTATTCATACATTGTGTTTGTTTTTTAACTAGTTTTATTTATTTATTATTTCCTGTCTGAGTGTCTGTTTCTCATGTAGATGGTGGACATCTGCCGACTGCACGGAATTGGATTCATGCAAGTGTTGCTGCAGAAACACTCACACACATTAGAGAGAGGAGCTGCAGGAGCATTAGCTCAGGAGCCCTAGCAACCTGCCAGGTGTTTTTCATGAACCCAGACAGGGACACAGAAGAAGAGACTCAAATAGCAATGCGGGGGGGCAGAAGAAGTCCGTTACCTTTCATCGGAGCGGAGGGTCAGCTCAGAGAGGCAGAGGCCATGTTTACGGTGTCTGCACAACACTCCCACCTCCACACAGACGCAGACATGCTTAGTGCGAGTTACAGTTAGGAGCGGATTCAGCCTCGGTGTGAGCCGGGTGACAGCTCAGATGGAAGGAGGAGGGAGGGAGGAAAGGTGATAAGGAGGCAAGAAAACAATCCAACTTTCCCAGCTGGTTTCTCTGCCCACAAGCCAAGTGCATCGATCATGTTACTGTGTTTTCATAAATCAGTACTGTGGTACTTATGTATGATTGTAAGAGTCTGCTCAGTTTTTAAACGGACCACTCTGTTCCAGTGTTCTGTCTTTTGTGGCACGTGGGTTTAAACCATTCTTGAGACAAAATTGCCTTTCGCTCAAGCACAATGGTCTGACGAATCCACACTGGTAGAAACTGTGGGCACACTCACACTCACAGGCAGAACAAGCTGACATAATGATGCACATCGGCTCACGTGCTGCCCGCTCGCCCTGCAGAGAGGGACTTGGACGTCTTGTGCAGAGCTAATGAACAACGCTGGTAGATATACGAAAATACTCGTGAACTTAAACTGTTCAGTGATATATTCAAGGAGGGAAAAGATTCTGATTGCATCTAATTTGAGAAAACAAAAAGCAGCTTGCTTCACCATCACCGGTTACTTCGGCCGCCTCGCCGCCGCCTCGCCGCCTGCGTGATTTTAGATGTGCACTGCAGCCATTTTGACTGGGTAGTTCTCCCCTGATTATGCTTGTGCCAACAGGAAGGTAATCTTCTTATATGCTTAAGTATTTGGTATTGTTGATTTCTGCAGGCTTTAATGTTGACACACTCTGTGTGTTTACTAAGGAGGCATTAATTCTCTTCAACATTTATGCTTACACTCTGTTGATTTGTTCAAGTCTTTCAAAGAGCAGGGTCTTTTCTGCCAAGTCCGACCCTTTCTCCTACCAACAAAGTGGTAATTAATTTAAACATGATTGCTGCCTGGTTTATCCCCCCCCCGCAACATATTTTTCTGGCCCAGACAGAGCGCAGGACTCATTTCATCTTTTAACGAGGACGACAGTTTTTACTTTGCCGTCTGTCAGGTTGAGATCTGTATCAGTTGGATGGCGGAGTAGAGAGCCCACCAGCCCTCTTGAATTCAATCAAGCTGCAGCCCACACACAAATAGATCAGTTCCCTCAATGTGCCAGTTTTTTTTTCCATAAAGATCCATGAATTATCCTCTGGGGAAACTGAAACACAAACATGATATCTCTGGTTCCAGGTGAAAATCCTCTAAGCACCGTGTTTCCTCCCAAAGGCATAGACGCTGCTAAATGTACACTTGCTAACAATGGTCCTTGATATGCCGTCCACACAGCGTCTCTGTCCAGGGGATCAAAAGGACGCTCAGATACCTCAAGATTCCTTTCTCGTCAAACTGGTTGATGAGACGTTGAATTCATTATGATTTGATGTAACTGGTGGAACCTCTGCGTTGTGTTCATGCTGGACCAAAACGAGTTCACACAGAATCAATACAAACCACCCGAGCCCCTAGGGAATACTCATAACATGCTGTAACAATACTGTACAACATTAAATGAAGTACTAAAGAACACAGGGCAACAGAAAACACCAACCTCCTACAAAGCCCGAAGGAGGAGGGAGCGGTTGGGCGTGGCTTCACTTTTTATATCAAAAATACCGATAAAAATAACCAATAACCGTCAGGTAAAACAATGTAAATAATTTTGTTTGATTATATTATTACTACATAACCCCTGTTACATGAATTCACGTCTGTGAAATCATGGCCTGTTTATCAAACAGCTCCAACTCACAACCTGAGGCTGAGGTCAGAGTTGCTCCGGGGTGTGAGGAATCGATCCATCTTGTATAACTATTGTGGATGTGGATAACCTCCATTGCTTTTCTGCCTCATTGTGTCATTGCAAACACACACACGTGCACACAGCGCTGGCAAGGAGAACAATCTTCCTCTTTGCGGGTCTCAAGGACTGCCAGGACCTCATCAGTTCCTGACATGAGGCCTCTCGGCTCGTTCTTTTCTTCTCCTCCTCCTGCAACATAATGTTCCGGGCAATTTAGTCCAACCGGAGCAAAAATGATGTGCAGAGCGAGCTCCTGGATAAACAGCAGAGAGCAGCCAGGCAAATTGACAGAGCAGTGCCGTCATGTAGCATGAGGGGAAGGTCCGACTAAAGAGTTCATTTCCAGCAGTGGAGGTAATTAAAGTGTTGTATATTTATTTTTCCCCCACGGGAAGAAGTGCTGTGTAATGTTGACTAGCTAGGAGATCACTGAGGGAATTTTAACCCAGCTGGTTTTGAGAATCCTGTGCTTAGCTGACTGATCCTGCCTGGAATCATCAAAACAAGACTCTGTCCTAGATTTCTTGAGCCGAACAAAAGTCTGTGTGTGTGTGTGTGTGCATGTGTGTCAGTGTGAAAAATACCACTCAGGAGGACATGACGTGAAGCATTAATTCTCTGGGTAAATTATGGGATAAGATGTGATTAAAATAAAAGTTTCTGCCTCCGTGTCCTCATTCGCCTTCAGTGGCGTCATTTGTTATGTTTATTTTCGTTTCTTTTCTTTTCTTTTTTTTTCTTACTGAAGAGAACAAACTTGTTCAAATCTTTTTCATTAGATATTCAGAAATTTTACCGTTTGCTGCTGGGGAAGCTTTAGACTATTTTTACTCTGAGAGTAGTGCGCTCTGCTTTTTTTTTTTTTTGTCCTAAAGCAACACGTTTGATATTAACATAAAACCCAAGCAGTGTGTCGAGGTTGCTCTAGTCTGCAGCTAGCTTTGGCTATTTGTTAATTTTGGGCATCATTTTTACAAAACGCACTCCTCCCTGCAGTGACGACTACCACTGACGCCACGCTGCGCTGGGCTGCATGGAACAAATAAACACACACAGTTTAGCACTAGCGCTTCTGTCTATTTTGAGACTGGACTGATTCTGGCAGAACAAGTAATTGTGCTATAACTTCCACCGTTCTGTATCAAGCAGACAAAAACATTCCCAACTCCTCCCTTCCACTTCCTGGCTTCCTAAAAAAAATAAAACGAAATAAGGACAAACCGTCAGCCGTCACCGTCTGTCTCTTCAAGGCATAACTGTGCCACCCCAACCACAGCCAGCATGGTTCTCGCTTTCATGACTCTCTCTGGCTCCTGACCCCCCGTCACCCACCTTGACTTGTTTCGCCCATCACGTCTCAATCACCCGCTCTCCTGCCGCCGCCCCCTCGGCAGTCATATCTCAGAGTGTAAGTGGAAATGTGAGGTGGCACTCTAAGATGACACGATCAGTCCCTCACCTCCTCCTTTTGTCTTTTTTCCCACCTGGTCCTTGTATTTCCTCCCTCGAACAATGAACTGTCACAAGGCTGCAGATGAAACCAGGTTGGTACGTGGCACGAGCAGAGGCACAGGCGAAATTGCTTTTTTTCATTATTTGGAAGGATCATAGAAGCGAAGGCACTGAACAATGTCACAGTGAATTGCAAAAAATCTTGAGGTTTTTTTTTTTTTTTTAGACAAATCAAAGCGCATCCCAGGCTGTTTGATACCCTTTCAAGTTTGAACAGAAACACCTTCATGGCTTCAGTGGAACACGAGGGAAGAAAGTTTTTTTCAATTTGCTTGAAGACAAAAGAGTCAAAGAGGGAGCCGTAATAACCAATAAACAACAGAGCAAGCGCACGGCGGCTCTACAGCTTCTACAGACGCTGCATCATTTTCAGCAATAACAACAAAACAACAAGGTGGAAAGTCCACTGCCCTCTGCTGTCCAGCAAAATACTAACGTGTGTTTGTAAATGTTACAGTATAAATATGACAGCGTAAGTAGTCAATCGATTACTTCGCTGCATGTTAGAATGAGCCACCTCCACCTGAGCTGCTGCACTAACGAACCAATCAGAGGCAGAGTGAATGGCGATGCTTTCACTGTCCTCAGGAAAAAAAAAACAACTGTGAATGAATGACGTGATATAGAGGTGTGGAAACACCGTGCTGACCGAAACAGCAAGTGTTCAAGTCTGAGCTAATGAGCAGATGCCTCGAAGAAAACCAAAGGGGGGTGTGGGGGGGGGGGCATTGACTTGCGTTCTGTTCTGTTTACACGCTTCTTTCTGTGAGCCCTCCACACTGTTTCTCTCTCCACATTCCCTCATTTTGAGCATCCATAAGTCTCCCTCCAGATTCTCCTGCGTCAGCTGAATGTCCCGCTGATTAATCACTTGATTACCTCCAGCCAATAGTCACACTGATTAACTCTGCTACATGATGGCTCTCTGGTTGCCTCCCCTGAGAGAGAGAGAGAGAGAGAGGGAGGACTCTCCTTTAGCATCCGTCTGAGGTGAAGCACCTCATGGCCAGGGGACATCTACACACTGTCACAGAAGTTCAGCAGTGTCCGAGACAGTCTTGAAGGCATCACACACCACCGAGACACAAAGAACACTGGGCTCCCTTTTTCTTTTCAGATAGTGATAAAAATCCCCTCAGGGGACGTTGAGGTTGCAGTGAAATAAAACATCTTAGAGACAACTTGGAACTGACGAGGATTCCTCAGTCACCCTCTTTGAACCTGAGCTGTTTCAAGTTATTGGTACCAGAAGAAAGAGTGTGATGCAACGTGTATATTATCAAGCTTGTGTATGGGCGAATCAAGAGAAGCTTTTCAATCACTCCAGCCTCTGGGGCGGCAGCGTGTGAGCACATGTGCCAGCGTCTCACTGAGCCCAGTCGCTGGAGACGGGGGGGAGGCGCACGCAAACTGAGGTCAGGTGAAGCGGAGATTAAATACTCTGGAGGTGGAGCAGAGCTCAAATTGCTGCACTCAAGTACCTGGAATAAACCACGTGCTAATAAACAATGTGCACATGCAGCGTATGAAGTCATCGCGTGCAATTACCGTGGCCGCCCGAGCGCTTTTATCAATGGAAATGGGATATTATGGAACCAGTGTCAGGCTTCTTTTTCCTCCAGCGTGGGCCGACCCCCGGGTGGCCCAAGCATCGTTAGACCCATCACCGCGGTAACGACCCTTTTGAGCCACACGAGTTGACAGAGGACAGGACAGCTGTCCGAGGCAACTATCGCAAACTCGCCCGCAGCTCTGTTACACTTCATCAAAGCCAGCAGCTGCATGCGTGCGAGTGCTTCCTTTCTTGTATCTTACGGGTACAGCAGTACATTCCGCCAAAGCGTGCGCCCGCATCCGTGCGTGCGCGAGCGTGCCCAGGGAAAGGGTAATGAGTACCGCTGGGGCTCGTTTAAATAACCAGGGTTCACAGGCAGAGGCGAGCTCCACCGCTCCGCTGGGCAGAGGGGGAGAAGAGCGGCTCCGGTGCTTCCCAGCCTTATAATCTTCATTCCACATCGCATCAGCGCGGTCACGTGCGCGCGTACGCGCAGCCTTGCATCTCCGCACCCCTGCAGGCCTCAGAACTGGCGCTGGGTGGGCGGAACAGGTCCCAGAGGTTCACGTAATCACATCTGGATGTGGGATCTACAGCACTTTCATAATCCAGATCTGCATTGAAATTTTGAAACTTCATTTTGTGAAATGTCTCAGTTTTCATTTCCATGGACAGCGGCCTCAAAAAGTTCAAATCGCTGGACTGAATTAATCTGTCGCAGTTTTTTCCCCAACCTGGGTAATTGCATCCGTCTGAATTAGAGTCACCAAACACATGTCCACACATGAAACACAAGCAGAACCTTATGCAGTGGGCTCATCACCTTGCATTGATTTCCCGCTGGCCAACCAACTGCTTAGGCATCTTGGTGGTGACAGGCTGACCCACGAGGCCTGTTAGATGTTTGCACACACACACACACACACACAGGGATCTATCCTGCAGCCTGTAGGGAACTCCCTGAAGTATTTATTGACCACAGAGAGAAACTGGCCATTAATCTGACAAAGGCTTAAAAGCCTGTCACCGCCTGTTTGTGTGTGTGTGTACTTGTTTGACATGCGAGTACATGTGGGTACTCGTCATCTGCATTTTTGTGCATTTACAGCGGCGACACGTGCCTGGTTCGAACTGGCGAAACAAGCGTGTGTGTTTGTTTGTTTGCTCGCATGCAGCCGTGTGATAATAATCGTTATTATACACATATCCTCGCGTAAACATGGAACTATGACATACACCCAGTTGACGAAAACAAAAGCCTCCACCTCGTGTTACATAATTAGCCACGGCGTCTGCCTCTCGGCCAGCGTGACACCTTTTAGAACGCAAGGTGAGCTCGTCTAACCTTCAATTCCAGCAAATTACCGTCATACTGCTACTTCTGCCAGTTCAAAACCCCAGAGGCAATCCTACAGGCCTGACAGAGCAACAGGATAATGAGAAGACAGAGAGAGAGAGAGAACGGGAGGATGAAGGACACACAATGAAGTGAAAATGCCCGTGTCTGTCTGTGCATCTGTGCGTGGACTTATAGCTCTGTCGCCCCCCACCCCCCACACACTACATCCCTGCGACAAAGAAACGACTTATTTGTCGAGTGTGGAAAAATCCATGGTAGGGGAACGCCGGGGTGCCGCGAGGTCAGAGCTGTCTTGTGTCTCTCTGTGTTTCTCTGCCAACAACATCAACTTGGAGGAATCTGTCTCTGGTGCCTTGTTATTGTCGGCCGGGCTGTGAAGTGCCACACAACAGAGGGAGACGCACAAACACACACGGGCGTGCGCGGATCAAAGCAGCTCAAGTTTGCATTATCACTGTATTTTAACACGAGCACAAAAAGTAGTTTGACATGTTGTCCTGGTGTTGAAGTTACTGTAGGCTCTGTCCCAGTGTGTGTGTGTGTGTGTGCCTTTGGCGTGTCCTTTGTGAATGATGGCTTTGCTAAAGTGCTGCAAAAAGAAACATTGCTTGGCTGTGCCTTTGATTCATTGCTGGTGTGAGGGAAATTTGCATAGCAGGCAGACTTGGGGCAGATCTGCGCTCTCGTTAGCCGGGTGGCGAGATACTTCTTCATCATCATCATCATCATCAGCTCCAGCCGCTTTGGCCTGGCTGATGATCTTCAAGCAGAAAAAGAAAAAACCCTGCGAAAAGTCTTGACCAAATTGGAAAACCCACAGAAATGGTTTCCATGAATAAACAAGTGTTGTTGGGTCAGCGGCCGCTCACGTCTGGTAGGTTCCTCTCTGCCTGCCCCGGCCCTCCACATCCCTCTCTCTCTCTCTCGCTCTCTCTCTCACCCTCTATTTTCCGTCTCCCCCCTGACAGGTTTGCTGCAGTGCTTTCGGGGACAGCGCTTGTTATAGAGGACATGCTGACGAGTGTCGATCGATACGGACTCCCAAACCGCAGCATTCGTCTGAGGGCTGCGGGTGCGCGCGCACGAGCAAAGATGTCTGACATGTGCGGCGGCTGCTGTCATTTATTTCGCCGCGTCCTTGAGAGCGTCGGCGCTCGTCGCTCTGTGAACGCGGGTGTTTAGCGTGCGCACACACGTGGGGATGGATTTAGATATCAGTCCACAGGCGGATTATATGGACAGCTTCCTCTACTGTTTTTCTCTATGAATATTTTACTGTCATATAAACAAAGGCAGCTGTGCACGCCAGAGACGGGGCGGAGCCGCGGTGCTGTGTCACCACGGCGTGAAACAATAGATGGCGGGAGAATGTAGACCCCCCCCCAACCGAGGGACTGTATCACAAGTTTACCTCGGAAATACCCAAACAGATCTGCTTGACCACATTTGAGAAAGAATTGGCCGCAGTGGCATGAAAGTACTCGGGAAATAAAGGGAAACGAGACTGAGATGGAGACTAAGAGTGTTGCTTCTTCCCTGAGTCTTAAATCCGCCACGGGGAACTGCTGGAGTGTGACAGTAGGCTTATAAGAGCCAGTGTGTCGATAAATCCCGGGAGCATTTATTTCCTGCAAGACCAAGGGAGCATACCTCGCTTTATGTCCCCTGCAAGAACAAGAAGGCAAGGTGATTTTTTTTCCCTCTCCCTCCACTTATTTATCCGGTTATTTATATATTAATGTGTTCACAGGAGTCATAAACCTTTATAGTCGTCCTGGTCAGTGCCTGGACGGAGCTTTAGACGAGCGTGATATACGCGTCCTCCAACGCCTCTTTAACGTCTCATCGTCTTTCTGAGGAAATGGCTCTCTCATGTGTATCTGTATGAAAATAAGGGCTCCGCTCGTGGTGGCAGATGAAACAGAGATGCCAGTGATTGAGTTCACTCCTCCGAACATCACATCAGACATGCTAATCTCGCTCAGAAAGCAATACAACACGAATGGACGAGTCAGTTATTTGAAAGTCTAATGTGATAATTGCTCAGTTTCTCAGGCTATTAGGCAGAGCATGTTTTGTTTTTTTTTTTTTTTTTTCTGAAATGCAGAAAATGACAGAGGGAAATGCTGATCATCAAAACGGGGCAAAAAAATATTTGAGGCAGACCTTGACAGTTAAAAACCTTAATTGAATGGAAGCAAGCCCTTTGTGCCATCGAGACGGGTTTCCCTTCTGAGGTTTGGAGAGCTGGAGCCAGTACACACCAGTCCATGACAGGGCCCACTGGAGACAAACAACCTTTCACACTAGAGTCACCAATTACATTTAGGGTCAGAGAACGCAGAGACACCGTGAGCACGGGAACACGGGGCGAAGCGCGAGTGCTTTTCAGATGTCAACACAACGGCCTGCAATCAGAGAAGAAAGGTGGAGGAGGCTGATTTGAGAATAAACATGAGCGGGTGCTAATCCTCTCAATCCTAAACCTGAGTCGCCCACGCATGGACGCAGAGCAGAGCTACACACACATCCCACACACACGGAATTAACGTGTGGTTTTTTACATGCTAGTGTTCGTGTTTCCGCTCTTGTCGTCATTTAAATTTGAGCAACAGTAACGACACGAGTGCTTTGCCTTGAACACGTTCTCTGCCGGTCGGAGGAGGAGAGTTATCTCAGGAGCGAAGGGCCATGGATGAGTAGAACAGAATGTCGCATGGTGGAGGAAACACACACTAGCACCCAGCAATAAAGAGAGAGACATGCACGCACACACACGTCTCCCATGTGTTTTTGCTAAACTCGTGGGGCAACATTTCCTTGTCTTGTAATGATTTCTAAATAGGGCCTCATTGCCCAGGGATATATTTAATTGCCACACACCGGCTGGTGATGCTAATGCGCGCTGACAAAAAGGGAGCGGGAGGCGGGGGGGGGGGGGGGGGGGGGGGGGGGGGGGGGACGAGTCACACTTGTTTTGCAGCTACTTTGACTTCACAAGGGCACGAGCGACAGGCGCTCTGTGCTCAGGCCGCACAGGTCCACTTGTCTGTGTCGTCTTTTTTGGGGGACATTTTAATGTATCCACTGGAAGAGGCTGCTGTCACGTGTCCCCCCCCCCCCCACACACACATGTCCGCCTCCATGCCAAGCCATTGTGTTCTCCCTGCACTGTGTTGCCAGATTCCTCCGCAGTGCCCATTGTCTCTGGAAGCTAGCGTGCGAATTTGTGTGTACTTGCGTGTGTGTGTGTGTGTGCCATGTGTGTTTGTGTGCGTATGCATATATGATAATCCGGGATTTCGATGGGTGTCATCATTACCCAGTGAGACCAGGCCTCAGGGGGAAGACCACCACAGCACTCTGCCTCTTACTGTCACTTTTAGACAATAGAGGCATTGTCCAGAAACACACACACACACGGCAAAGGCATGTGTGTACAGGCAGACTCGCTGTGGTGCGTGTGTGTGTGAGTGTGTGTGTGAGAGCACCCCAGTGAGCAACTACAAACAAACAAACAAACATGGGAGAAGCAGGAGAGAACACACTCTTTGATACTCCATGAGTGTGGGCGTTTTTTTGAAAACACTCATATATATATATATATGTATATATATACACACACACACACACACACACAGAAACAAATGATGGTTCAACTATGGGAAACTGTAGATTTGATTGGTACGTGTGCTGGTGTCTTCCCTGTATTTGGATAAATAGCCTTGTCTGTCTGGTAAACAGCTTCCCCTCACGTCAGGCCAGATGATCCCAAATGAGTTCCCCAGAGGAGACATTCCAGAGGGGGGGGGGTGTCCCTGTGACACTTATCCTGAAGGACGTCTTACGGGTAAAGAGGACGTGTGGGTGACAGGCAGAACGTGAGCATGGCTGTGCCATACATCACGCTGCTGTTTAAACACACAGCCCTTGGGACTACATCAACAAGCAGGTTTTAAGTGTTGGATCTTAAGAGGTGCCATAGCAACAGCATGAAAATGATGTCGAGACGTAAAAAAAAGTGCATTTACATAACGACGGGCCATCCGTCAAAGCGCTCACCGCTTGGTCTCCATAT
>JAFBJW010000134.1:637673-666766 GCA_016785235.1 Pseudorhombus dupliciocellatus | reverse complement strand
GCTCCCCGCTTGGTCTCCATATCCCCCCCCCCACCCCCACCCCCCGCGCCTCATGTCTGTGGCGCTATGTCTCTCGGGGTGACAATACCATCAGGTCACTCCTAGAAATGGATGGAAGCTGCACCGATAGCACCTTCAGAAAACCATTAGATAGCTGCTTGTCAACCGCTATGGGGCTTTCAATATCATTCCACCTCAGAGGTGACCGGTCCCTCGCTCACTAAATCACCGCACAGGCCCAAGAGGTAATTATACTGCGGCCGTAAATCTTCCCAACGGCCCTGGCAAAGTTAGATCATCTCCCTCTGCATGTGCACATAGCATCGGGGACGCACACACGCTTTATGATGTGCGTGTACGCACCAGGGAGCAGCCCATGTGGGCTCAGCTGGCCAGTTGTGTCGCACATGGGCCCGGGCCGCCAAACTCCCCACGCTTGGCCTGCGTCAGAAGTGGACCACATGCACTCGAAGCCAACCATCTATATAACAGCTTGCATGGTATTTGCCAAGTATAGAAAGTGTCACACACATCGACGCGGGGGCTCAGCCATTGGGAGTGTTTGCTGCGAGATTATCAGTGGATTAGAACTTTGGATTTACTGCGAGCTAAAATCAAGAGCAAGTGAGGAAACCCCTCTGGAATCATCTGGTTTTCTGCTTTAATTGGTTGCAATATGTGATGTGAACTTCGGAACAAAACAATGTGCTCAGGCTCATGGTGTACAAACAGCCATAATCCTTTGTGTCTTTGTGGAACAAACACATTAAATATTCAAAGTGGTGAAGGAAAAAAAGCAAATGAACTCTTGGATCGACCCGCAGCTGCAGATCAGACCCGCGCGACGTTCAGGAGCAAATTCCAGTCAATACTTTTATTGACAATTTGTCCAACTGAGGCCTGAATGTCTGAACTCTCAGGAAAATCAACAATCCTCGTCCACAGGTTGATGTCTGTTTTTAAATCAGCCGAAGCACCTTTTGAATATCAAACTGCAAAGCTTTAATATTTAGAAAAAAATAAATACAATTAAAACCAACAACCTGCAGTCTGCTTCATCTGACTTGGAATGCGGGTTTAATAACTCTTGACTCCAAATAGATTTTATTGATCTCTTTCGCCCTGAGGTTCTTTTCCAACCTGGAGGTTGCGTATTGGATACGGCCCAAAAACAATCCAGTGATTTCTGTGTTTTAAGTTAGATTTAATTCATGCTCATTATAAAATACTTCATTGGACCATACAGATAACTGTGTGAAATTAGTTTTGTATATCCAAGTTATAATGAAGCAACTTTAATGAAAGCTAAGATGCTAATAGAAGACTTGGAGGAGAATAATAACTGAGTTCTTTAAAACAAAAACTTTAGGACAAGTAATATGCAAGTATTCATAAAAAAATAAATCCATGTACTAATAATTAAACCTGCAATGACACGAGGCAGCCAAAACAAGATGGGAGAGCGCTAACATATGCTTGAAGTTGTTCAATCACACATCCAACAATTACAGAGCCATATTAGC
Source organism: Pseudorhombus dupliciocellatus (assembly GCA_016785235.1). Classification (NCBI taxonomy): domain Eukaryota; kingdom Metazoa; phylum Chordata; class Actinopteri; order Pleuronectiformes; family Paralichthyidae; genus Pseudorhombus; species Pseudorhombus dupliciocellatus. The sequence continues at coordinate 665,243 of JAFBJW010000134.1, read as the reverse complement.
TTTCATTTGGAGTCATGGTTCCCACCACCTGGCAAGCGTGAGGGAAGGATTCTCCACAGACTCCTGGGGGGAATATCTGCCAATATCTTTGGTGTGAGCTCTAAACGCTCCGCTCTCCGCAGCAGCTGATCGCTAAGTGTAGCTGTCTGCTGTTTGCTTGTGTAGCGTACGGTGACTTCTGAAGGGCCCGTTTCAACAAACGGAGAAAAAAAGAAAAACAGAAACACGGCGTGGCAGCACTGCAGATGCTGCGAGACCCGAGTGGGGAATCAGTCGAAGACCCGTCGGTCCCCTAAGAGCCTGCGAGCTGCCAGCAGTCCTGAAATAATCACTGACCAGAAATATTTAGAGTCATTTAAAAATATGTCCATAAATATGACAATTTGTTAAGAAATTTAATGTGGACTCATTTAATGTCTGTAAAAACTAATTAGGCAGAAGTATAAAAAAAAAAAAAACCTACAGGCGGTGATTCTCAGTTAAAAGAGATACTGCTGACGTGTGTTGGGTTTTTTTGAGCTGGAGCCTTAATCACACAACTGCTCTTTGATGAAATGCAGGCAGACCTTGTACACCTTGAAACTGAACATGGTCAACACATCGTCCACCATCCTTCTCCTTTCTCTCGCACCCTGGAACGGTTCTTAGAACGGGCCCCTCGGACACATTGAAGCCCCAGCAGCACCAGAGGCCCCAGAGGCCCGCCCCTCTTCAAACAGCGCCACCTATATTTACCCTAAATGTTTGGTTTTGTTTTTAGATCTCGAGGAAGAGGAAACTCAGAGGTGACAGGCAGCAGCGGACCGTCTGTGCAGAACTTCTCATTCCGGTGATCACTCAGTTGCTCAAATCAAGTGCTTTGTTACAAACTGCACGTCAATGCCTTGTTCAAGCAAAATGCCAAATGCCAAAACAACAATGTGCTTGAAAAGCTGTTTCTTTTTTTTTTTTTGGATTGTTTATTATTAAAACTATTCACACAAAATGTCAAACCTGTCACTGAGATTTGCATGGTTGCAGTTTGACACAGGAGAAATTTAAATGATCCAAGCAAGTGGAACTTGAGCCAAGCAGATGCACGTGCACACGCCAGCCTCCGGGGATTATATCACATGACCGTGGGCACAGGTGCACTATGGGATGCCCGTCTATTTTCTGCAGTTAATCGATCACATGAAGCCACTGGAGCTTGAGTATGAGTCAATGGGCCATAGAGGGGTATAAGATATGTGTGTGTGTGAGTGTGTGTGTGTGTGTGTGGGGGGGGGGGCAATACATCTCTCTATAGTCCATTGTCATCAAATTGCTCTACGACCACTTAAGAGCCACATGGGCCTTATGAGACGCACTGTAGCTCAAAGGCCTTTTGTCATCCACTCATTCACACACATCACATGCGCTCTCAAACTCTCTCTCACACATGCACACACACTCTCGTGGCACACGGGTGCAGGGGGGGTCTCTGGAGGTTAGCTAATTTGGCCCACTGGTGCCTCAACCACGTCTTCCTCTCCTCACTTCATCTCCCTCCTGCTCACAAACCTAATCTGCCTTCGCCGCTGCTTTCTTCTTAATATCAAGCAACTCTCATTAGCTGCAGACAGAGTGATGGAGCCCGTCCAGAGCCCGTCCAGAGCCCGCTTGTTTGGCCCCCGTCCACTGAACCAAATTCCCTGAGATGTGGAAGAGATTCAGTGCAAAGGAATGAACACTATTCCCTGCTGTATGTATAAAAATACTATATTGTGTGTGCTACTGTAAACCTTTAATCTGTAAAAACATAAATATTGGAATCTGTGTAAACTGACAAATAGACTCAAAACGTTAAAAGCATCGTTCCTCTCTAATCGCCATGTTGAAGAAGAGTAACGGTACTCATTATAATGCATAGCTCTGCCAAGACCCAACACTCCCTGGACTGATGCAAGCTGCACACCCTGCACGAGATCTAACCTGGTCCAGGAATCATTCCCTCTATGGGCAATGTCTGAAAATGTCAAAACACGTCTTGTAACGTTACGGGAAATTAAAAGGCAGATGCCACGCCCACCCACTCAATTTCAGGGAAAGTGGTTGAGATTTTATTTTCCATAGAATCTTGTTCATAAATGAATAAATAAATAAAACAAACAATATCCTGGATCCGCCCCCTTAATAAAATCCCCCCTGCCTTCCACCAAGTCCTTGCACAATCCCACTGGAATCAATAGTGTAAATCTATAAATCAACGCGTCTCCACACATTTGAGGTCTCAACTATTTTAGCCGTTTATAATATAGAAGAGAACGTATATGAAATAGCTGAACTGTAGCAAATGAGAAATTCATGAGCCGTTGACAAAGAAACTACTAAAATAACATCAGAGCAGCCACGTGCGCACTGGCAGAATTATTTACTCAGTTATACGGTTGTGTCGGACTCGTGAATCACAGGAGAACCTTGACATTCCTATAAAGTCTTTCAATAAAGAGAAATGGAGAGGAGGAAAAAAAAATAGAAGAGAAGTGTAGTAGCTGACTTACAAGTGAACATGACTCCAACCGTAGCTGTTCACACTCAGAAACAGCTTGTAGGTATACACAGCATGCTGAACGGGCCGTGTGCAGATGGCTGCAGTGGGAGGTAAAATACAACAGTAAGTGCTGATGTATGTGGCACAGTCGAGCATGTAGGAGTCAAGCGAGTACGCCTGAGCTGCAAATGTATTCTCCATTGGCAAGAGACAAAAACAAAACATAATTTAGCCAGCGAGATGTTGCCAGCGCACAATGCAGCTGGACGAGGTCTCTTTTTTTTTTTTTTTTATTGGAGGGCGCATAATACATTTCCCCTCTATTTTGATTTATGACACTTTTAATGACATCAACAGGAAGTTGGCCCGCGCAAAACTGCCTCTGAAATACGGCCAAGGCAGCGCAGAGTGCTGTCTACCGATCCATACTGATCCACGGAGATCTGTGGAGAGAACCGGACAGATTATAAATGACAAGGTGTGTGTGTGTGTGTGTGTGTGTGTGTGTTTGTAGGGGCTTTTTGCTGGAGTATAAAGGGGCTCAGTGCAGAGAGAGAGAGCCATAGCTCATGAGCACAGAATACTAATCCCGCTGCCACAGACAGTCCGACGCTGAGCCGACAGCACTACAGAGAGGACACATGCAGTTCTGCTTCATTAACATTAACGCTTTCATTAAAGAAACAAAACAACAACAATAACTACTCTTTTGCACAGTACACAATCATTCCCTGTCACCAACGTTGGCATGTGGATATTCTTCTCCTCTGTGCGTGCAGAGTTCAGGATTATTAAAACACCTGTATGTACCGCACGCCTGCACAGTGTGAAAGTAAACACCTCTCCGCTCTCATGCTGCTACAGACACGCACGAAAAACACACACAAGCACACTTCTCTCTGCTCTAATTACCAGATAGTATTCCATGAGGAGGGGATGAGCTGTGTGTGTGTGTGTGTGTGCGTGAGTGACGGACCACTTGCTCCTGCTCAATGAAAGGGTGTTCTGGTCTCATGAGTCCCGGCCAAATCCCACTGCTTTCTCCTTTTGGGTTCCTCTCTACTCCCTCATCCATCTACCTCTCCCTGGTTTCACACATAAAACACAACCACACCCTCCATCTGGGCTAATGAGATTTCCCAGTGATGCTGTGTGTGTGTGTGTGTGTGTGTGTTTGGGGAGCACGTCATAGGGGAGCTGTGGACGTCAAGGGACTGAGACAGGTGTCCAGTTGCGTCCATGAGGGACAACGTGACATCTGGTTACTGGAACATGGGTTCCCATCAAGACAGCACCGGGGGACAGGAAGCGGCGAGAGCTGTTGAGACATGAGCTCCGGAGGATGGCTGCGCATTGGGGACTTTCGTTGGAGTTTGCCTCTCAGATGCGAAGAACACAGCAGGAAAGTCTTCGCTCAGACGCATCCTCAACAACGCGGCTAAATCAGACGAGGGCTGGTGCAGCACGGAAGACGCAGGTTGTAAAAATAAGACCCCACTGTAGCAATAATGCGCTTTTGTTATGACGTCTCGTCTCCCAATCTCTTTACCTTCCTCGTGCGACGTCCTCATGTCTGACACTTCTCTCTCATCCTGACATATTTCTCGTCAGCTTTGTGCCGTGCATGTTACAAATGGCATCGGTGCGCACACTCGATTGCGATGAATCCGCCCGACTGGGGTTCATTCAGGAACCAGAGGAGATGATGCCAGCAGCTGACTAGGGATTTGCATTCTCACGTAGAACGCCTCTGGATAATTTCAGGAGAATTGGAATTATGCAGATTCAGAGCAATGCAGCGCTTAAATAGATATAAACATTTCCTTTACGTGAATTAATTGTATGTAGAACACGGGATACGGGCAGGGATGTTGCATACAAATGATGTATTGCGATGGTGAATTCACCGACCCGCTGTTGCAAACAGCTCAAGCTGCATGATGAATGACTGCACCTACTCAGACTCATTAAAACAACAATATAACATAAAAACAACAGATTAAAGCACTAGTGTCCTCCGTCCTTGCACGCTGGTGGTGGACACCGCAGCTGTGGGCTGAATGTGTTGTGGCGGCACAAAGCCACATGACTCCACATGCAACTAACTTGCGTGGCATACACACGAGAAGAAAGGAGAATACAGTCAGGCCTGTTATTTTCTAAAAAAAACAAAAAAAAGGTCACGTTTCGAGCTCATTATCCTGCTTGAAATTCTCAATAATTAAACTTGAAGGTGGTACTCTGTTAATCAGAAGTGCAGTTCCGTGTTAATTATCCCAACAGGCCTGTCACAATATTTAATGATCGAATATTTAGTGACATTTCGGTGGCTAATAGCTTTAATGAGCTGGGTCTAAAACATGTTGCATTATTTGCATGTTGGTAACGTCCAATAAGTGTGTTCAGTCAAAGTGAAACATCACTATATTTTACAAAGGAATATGAGAATATTTGTGAACTCTGTGGCGTGTTTGTCAGCAGGGGTCACTGGCTCTCACAGCTTGTTTCTGCTGACCCCAAGTGGCTAAAGAGATCAGTCATTGCAGCTCTGGAGCGTGAAACCGGCCAAGACACAACGCTCTCTGACGAACGAACGAAGGGAAGCTTCCGCGTCCGACCACGAGGCACGACGTGAGGGCGTCGACTCATCTAATTAAAGGGACGGCCACTGTGGCTGCAGCCGAATGATGGATGAGCCAACACATGCAGGACGCTGTAATTTTCTTATGAGTGACTGATGAATGACTGAGGACAATGGGGTTGAGTCCCCGTTGCGTGTGAAGGATGAGATATCCACCGTGCACGTCTTCACGGCCAATAGCAGCTGATAGAATGAAGAGGCATGCACTTACAGCTTAATAAATCTGACATCTACAAATGCAATTTTCAAATTAGCCTGGATGCTACAGGTGGGCGGAGCAGAAATAACAAGGTGGAGGTCACCGGCTTCGCATTTGGGCGCGATCTCAGCTCTAACCTCATATGCCCCGCCCGTCTCGATCGCCAGGAGCAAGAGGGAAGCTGAGCATCCATCATCCAGTGTGATGACACGTTCACTGCGACGCCAGCACTGATAGCGGTCAAAGCATTCCACTGCCTCCCCCAAACACCCAACTCGTGTTTATATGTTCCCCAAACTAAGATCTCAGTCACACACGGAAATAGTCATGAAGCAAATTTCATTTCATTTGATCAAAGTGTGAAACCTTCACTGCACATACACCAGGCAGGATGAACACAAAGTGTTCTAACTCTCCTCTGCACCATAGACTGTTTATGAAAATACAACAAAACTCCAGCAAGCATGTGTGTTTGAGGAGGGCTCACTGATGACAAGGAATAATTATATTTGTATATACCAGGGCGTGTATTATTACCCTGGCTGGATAAGAAGAAGTAGCTAAAGGATGAATGAAAGGAAAATGTTTTTGTCCTGATGTCTACATCCGTCCCTTAATAAAGCAGCATCTCAACCCTGCTACTGATTCCATCATCCAGAGCCTCGACACGCTCCCATGTGTGTACATCAGGTCTGTCTGTCATCTCCTTAAGCAGCAGCATAGCATGTGACGCGCTCCTGAAGTGTCACTAACCAGCACACCCCCCTGTCATGTACACTCACTGCCAGACCAGGAGCACGTAGCTGCACTTATCGTCCTGAGGGAAGGTATTCGCCAGAGTCCGGGTGTGCGTGTGTGAACGTGCCTTATCGCACACTGCAGTTTATTAGTGTGAGGAGGAGAAACGTGTAAAAACAATGCGCAGCTGTCTCCACATTGCGGTCACATTTCTTCACACAGATGGGATCGGCACAGTTCACTTGCATCTGTCGCTTTCAGGACAGTGATAAAAGACAGAATGAGAGAATGGGGGATTTTTCAGCTCCGCCAAAGATAGGAAAATTGAGAGGAGCCTCACGACAATTTCTGAAGAGGCTTATAATGGCTGTCAGGCAGACTCTTGTCATCAGGAGCATGTGAAGCCTCTCGGTTTAATAAACTGGGTAAATAAGCATCAGCACAATGTATCACGGGTATGAATACGAGCTGTGTGGGTTTTCTGAAGTTGGGTAATTTTCCAGTCAGTCAAAATTGTTTAGTGGGGAATCAACCACCAGCTGAATCTGCTGTGACTTGTTATTCTGGGCTGAGGGGCTCAGCAAGCCTGAATGGAGGTCGGGAGGGGAAACTAGTGGAAGGAAAATTGATAAAATGACAGAGTTATATTGCAGACACGCACGTTTGCTGTTGCTTCATCACAATCAACGTGCCTTCCCCGTGAACCACGGGATCCCTTGGCATTTAGTCACAGGAGCCCAAAAGCTCCAGGTTCCTCCGCCCGCCTGCACCATTACACGACTTTTTACAGATTTGCATGACGAGCAGCAAAGGCGCGCACGCTCCAGTGTGCGTGCGTTGATCTATGTTGATTTATGCATTGCAGGTCATGTGCGGGGATTAAAAAGATTCCTGTAGCAGCTGAAAAGCCTCAAATTAAAAGCGTGGCGAGAGTGCGTCCTCTCAACAACAGCATCTTTACATCAAGTCATCCCCAGCGATGTCAAGCCGCGTCGGAGGGAGGCGGTGATATACACCGGCGCTGAGTAAACAAACGTAAACAGCCAACTTGTTTTACGTCGCATAATTCCGCCTGCATTGCACCTAATACCCAATTTATATGGAAATAAGACAATATATTTTTTAAACTGTGTTTTACATAGATATGCGGTTCAAATTTGTTCAGTGTCATAAAGTCACACATTTACAGATTTGATGGAGAAAGACCCAGGACCTCTTCGGGTCATACTGAGTGCTAATATTATGAGTCCACAGTGAATTACTTCTAAGATTTTTTTCCCCACAATCATTTCACTCCCCTCTTTCTGGGAGGAAGAATGACAAACACGGGCTATAGCCTGGATATCATCCATCAATTCTACTGGCACACAGAACCCATGCCCCTGAAAGTCCCCTATACAATTCTTCTTACCTGTGCAATAACAACACAGCAGCAAAGCTCCCTCCTCAGCCAAACTTCACAACTGAGGGCTTTGCCAAAACAGAAATGAGAGCGGTCAGTTGCTATAATAGACTATTGTCAGTCGGGGGTGCGCTCGCAGCAGCAAGCAAAAAAATAAATGAATGTATTGTTCTGTTCATGCGGTTGTGGATTTTCTTTCTCCTTTATTTTTCACTGACTCTAATTGCGAGGCAAATTACCCCTCCTGATACAATCTAAGTTAATTATTTGGCCATTTCTATTTGTATTGATTGGTTTTTATAATTAATATCTTCAGAAAACAATGGAAGCATCTGTGTGTTGTGATCTAAACACTGGAATCAAAGCAACTGGAGCGATAATGATGTGATGATGCTCATTAAACTGGACAATATGCTCGGTGGAACAATGACTATCTAGAGGACTTGTTCTTCTAATGAGCATGTCCAACAGTTGCAACACATGGTCCAAGGACACACCTCTGCTCGTCTCCTCTGTGAAGGAGGAGCTTCAGGGGACATTGACGCCACACTGCGAGCAAGCGTTGGAGCTTTGCTGTTGATTTTGCGTCTGTGTGTTGTGTCGGGCCTACGCTCATTTGGATGTTTCAAAGTAATTAGGACGTGGGGGAATTGTTTGGAGGAAAACAGATTCCCCCCCCACACACACAAAGGCTCGTCCACGTCGTGGTGACTTCTCACAGCCTGACCAGCCGCAGACATTTGAGCTGAGACTAAGAAAAAGCAACAGGCCTTCCAGGCAACTGGCATGGATTTAAAATCACATCAACGCGTGAGGTCAGTTTTAGAGCTGCACCATCCATTTGGCATATTTGTCTCTCCCATCCTCGGCCCCTGCAGAAGACAAATCCCCCTCACCCCCACTGATTGGATCCAGCGTACGATAACCTCCCCGTCAGCAAGGTAAGAGCTCCCTCCCCAGAGCCCTCGCCATGTGTGCTAGTGAGACGTTGAAGGCGGGCCAAGTCTTGCAGGAAGAATAACTGGACTCTAATTAGTACTGTTCACTCTGCAAACATGCCTATGAGCCACCGAAAGGAAGCTCATTATGTAACCGGTGAACTGGAAGACAAACTGCAGTGTCCCTGCGTCTCTACGATCACTTCGTCACTCCACTGCAGCAATTAATAAGAACGGGCAGAACGGGCCGATTGTCGGTGGATAAAGGGATAGTTCACCCAGCAGTAAATAGATTAGCGGACATTAAGGCTGAAACGCCATTTTGACTCCATAGTATGGAGAAATGTTGTGTCTTTTTTTGTCCCGTCTTATGTCTGAGGAAACATTTGCATAGAGGATAACGAGTCACTTTTCTTTTCTGGGTAAAAAAATCCCTTTAACTGGACATGCACAAACACACGTGGATACACACACGTACACACTTCACCATGTCTTATATTTGCCGGACGCTTCCTGTGCTTTTGATTTGCTGACGAATGTGCGCCTGTGTCTGAGCACGGGAGGCACATTTGATCATGTTCCTGTTTCTCACACACACAATAATGGGCAGCATGTAAACTGGAGTCTTTGGTGGGAGCCACACCTCTCGGCCACATGGGGATGTCTCTAAAATATAGATCACAAGCCAGAATTTCTCTCAGGCATTTACAAATCTTTTGATGGGAGGTTTAAAAGGCCCCCTTTGAACTGCTCTATTTTTTTAATTAAAGGCCAATGCACCAAAGACATAATTCAAACAACAAATTCTCTGTCAAGCGCAGACATGCCGCATCACTGACGCTGTATTAAAGGCCAAAACAACAGGACATTAATCACACAGTGGATTTATCCTGAGCTCAGTTCACAAACTGTTTGTGTTTGTGACGTGAGGAACATATAGCCAATGTGCCGTCTTGTCTTAAAGAGCGCACCTAATCATCCCCGCACGGACGCGTGCTCATGTGTAATGCATTGAGCCGCCATGTCATTATTTCACGGGAACACGGGTCCTACCTTGTCGGACATCTCTGGGGGCTATGGCGATGGCGTCGTTGGAATGCAGCTCGGTGACACAGCAGTCGTCTGGAACCAGCGAGCCGTTGCTGAAGCTGTGGGGCGTCTCCGGGATCAGCGGAACAGGTGGAGCCATGATGTTGTGGTTTGGACAGATACATCCCGTCTGGGTCATCCCGCAGCCATCCGCGTCCGACACCTCCTGGTCTCCGTTGTGTCCCGTGCGTAAACACTCCTCGAACCATCGGCAGAGCACGCCGCAGGTGAACTGACTGGAGTTCTCGTTGTTAATGAGCAACACCTCCACCAGTCTCAGCTCCAGCAATTCCTTGGTTACCTGAGGCTCATCAGCGGCTGGGTGTCTCGTGAGACATAACTGGACAAAGTTTTTATCAAACTGTAAGAAGGAGTAAGGTCCGTCTGAGTTAGACTGGCTGCCACAAAGGTTAATGACCTCCTGATCCCTCGCAGCGTCCGACTGTAAATGTGGGGGACAGCTTTGATTGGCTAGGTGGTGATCCAGGGACAGGAGCATGGGGGAGTGTGTCCGACAGATGACGGGGTGACGGGTGAAGCGGAGGTAGAGGGAGTACTTGGTGGGATCTGGGTTCTCCAAGGACCAGGAGCAGCCCGGCGCCCTGGAGGGGAACAGCTCCCGTAGGGAGAAAGACCCATAGAGCACCCCGGCTACGAGGCTGGAGCACGTCCTGGAGACGGGAGAGGGGGCCCCCTCTGCCCCGGCGCTGGGGACGCCGTCGGCAGCCCCATAGGCAACCTCGGCCAGGGCAGAGAGAGGAGCTAGAGCGAGGGCAGACACGGCAGCCAGAGCCCCAGCCACGGCCAGGAGAGAGGACAGCACAGACAGACACACCCCACCAGCAGTGTTCATCCTATGACATTGGTCCTGCAGGGGGACAGACAGAGAGAGAGAGAGAGAGAGAGGGGGAGACATTAGACACATCAGAGGATATCTTCAAATTCAACTCGACAGCCTCGACATGACCCAGGAAAAGAGGAACTTGTACAATCCAGTACAACACCTGTCCAAGTCTAGAGGACACAGACATATTGCTGGACAGTTGTCGTTGGCCTCAGGGTTCAACACAGCAGCTTTGAGCCACTTCCTGTTCATTCTCACACACTGACAGGAACAATAACAAACACCACGCTGGGCTGGATTAAAAGGTTTGATGACTTGGCTGTTGAAACATGCATTGCTCCTGCAGACATGTGCATGCACACACACACGCGCACACACACACAGCTCTGCCTGCTGAGCAGCTCCCCCAGTGCTCTGGCAAACTATTACCATCACCAACACAGTGAGTCTGCCAGCAGCCTGATTTCTGTCTCCACATACACGCCGCTGACAAACATAGCACATTCTGTGTTGTAGTACTTCTTACTTGTGTACTTGGACTCCTATTGTATTCCTGTATAACCCGTGCTTAGCTCCGTCAGCCGAGGCTTTCAAACTGCTGTGCACAAACGTGGTTTTGCGGAGGGTCTGTCAGAGAAGTGCAACGTTTGCGCCACTTTATGAAAACATCCCTAACCAGTCGCTCGGTCTCTGCGTCACCGCGGCGCGGCGGGGGTCATGTTACCAGGGTTGTTGTTGTGTATTTTTTTTCATGATTAATTATTTTGTGATGTTTTAAAAGTCTTTATGTCCGAGGTAACTCAGGACAATTTAACTGTAATTTCCAGACAGCTTTTGGACTCTAATATGATTCCTGGTCTTTCTTTTTTGTGTTGAAATAGTGTGTATTTTACCTCTAACGGGAGGTTTCACAGCTTTTTGTTGGACCCAAGGTTGCACATGTGACACAGCTGCAATAAAACTCTGCACAAAACATGTGTCTGCAGGTAGAGTTAATGGAACACAGCATGGCCTCTACTTCATAGGACTCATGCATCTCAGTCTACGGAGCTCCAGCGTGGTGGGGGGGGCGTTTAGCAGTGAACTATGAATGAGAGCTACAGGGATGTTGGGAGAAGCAGGAGATTAGAATTTGAACAATTATTATTCAGAATTATGAAGAATATGTGCACATTTTTGCATAATTCCCCAGGAAAATCTCCTTCTGGGTTTAAGGCATTCAGCTGATGCTAACAGAGTGGTTTACAATGCATAAAGTGGGTAAATGGTTTACTGTCACGCTCAAGGTCACCCACACAATTGCCTTTTTTTATTTGGACACAAAGTGGGTTTTGAAGACATTAAATCTGCTACCCCGAGGTCGCAGGAAGGTCTGCCACCACTAGCTCACCCTGCTGAGCACGATACGTGTTGGATCTGGAAAGAGTGTTGAAATATTTCTCATTTTGAATAATACAAAGTAATAAATAATAAACTAAAATGAAAACTGGTTGGAATATGGATGGAATCATGTATCAAAGCAGGGAACGTGCGGTTCACAAGGAGTCTGTCCTCACTTGTCTTTGTAGCACGAGTGGAGAGAAAGGACACATGCACTCACACACAGGAAACACACAACGTGCAATGCACCGCTTTAAATCAGACCGCACTATGTAAAAGCTTTGCAGCACCATTCACCCATCAGCCAGTTTCTACTTCATGGGGAGCTGTGATACGAGTAACCATAGCAACACCGCATCTCCTGACCTGGAAATGCATTTTTTAAGCTTCTGACAGTTTTGGCTTTATCTCCCACTTTTTGTCCTTGTTTAGACTGGGTTTATTCCAATGCCACATTCACACCACGCTGGAAAAGTTTCACATGGGGGAGGGGGGGGCATAAAGGCCTTTTCAACTTTGACAAATGCATGGCAGAGATAGGCCGGGGGTCGGCTAATGTAGCATATTGCAGAATATGCCCAAGGACATCACGCTGGCATGTGATGAGGTTACAGGCCCTGCCACCTGAACACGCTCATGGACTCCCAAGCAAACGTGGCATGAGACAACATCTGCTCCACGCCGCATCCCGCAGACAACGCGTCAACCGAGCTGTTAATACCGTGAACTCAGTGGGAATGTCAGGAAAGTTTTCTTTATGCTAATAACATTTTGTTTTGTTTTTACTCACTGGAACTAAAAGAAACATCTTGTCACAGAATTATCAAATGTAAGGTTAGATAGCATTATAGGCCAAGCCATGCATGGGCAAAACGCATATTTTACGCATGAAAAGGAATACTCGGCGTCAAGGAAATTGTTTTTGGGACAATGAACAATGAATATTCATAGACCCACAGTCTGTGCAAGAGTAGGCCCTAAAGTGCTGTCTTCATGAGGCCATTCCGTCCCACTTCAATCTGAAACAGCATTTTACTGTGGGCGCACATTAATATTCATTAGCCGTGATGTCTTCCTTCCCCCTTCCACCTTGACATTAATGCTATCATCAAGGATGGCAAAATATGTTTATCCTTCATTCTCTGTCTCCCTTTCCGCTCCCTCCTTATTCTTGAGAGCAGGGGAGTTAGTGTATGACTCATCTGAGAGTTCTCCTCAATGTGAAAGCCAAGTGTGGTGGAGACGCCTCACTTTTTTTTTAGAGTAACACCAAAGTGTCACTGGCCACAAATAAGAGATAATTTCAGCAAACATCCATGACACTGGCCTTTAAGAAATGCAATGCACAATTTTGCAAAACTTTGGACAACAACAAAACCAGATTTTAAGGCAAGAAGCTCCAAAAAGTAATCTTCACTCAGAGCCACATTTATTCATCAAACGAACAGAGGATGTTTATGTCTATTTCTTTTACACAGTGGGAGCCTGCACTTTCCTCCAGATACAAGCAAATGGGGACCACCACCAATTACTGGATATCATTCTCCATGTCCCTGTCTCTGGATGCTGCGCAATCTCAGTGCAGAGGCTTACACAGCTTCAGTTCCAGCTGCACAGCGAAATGCTACAGTGACACGCTGAGACGCCGCCAACAAAGTGACTGAATTATAATACATGCACAGAGGTTGGCTGCTTTCAAACATGCGCCACAAACCTTACACGTTCTAAACACTGATGAGATGCTGTCTGGATTTACACATTATTAGGATTAATTCAAACTCGTTTTGAAATGAGACTGGTGCTATGGGCCTGGCTCCTAATGCATATTGGGCAATAAATAAATAAATAAATTAACAGAATCTTGACTTGGGGGCCACAGGTGATCAACAGTTTCAAAGGTGAGTCACAACCTTTATTCCTTTTCTCTCATTTCCTGATTGCCTATTTTCCAAATACAGGGCAGCTGAGGCTCTGAACATGATGACCGTCACTGTGCAAGACACTGACCTGGTCAGAGCCTTTCATTTCTTTTCCATTAATATACAGTATGTTCATGTAGTGGGGTGTGTGGAAGAGTGGAAAAAGAAAGGTAGAAGGAAAAGCGTCTTTAATAATAAAGTGAGAAGGTGTGACAAAAAAATACATAAAAAGTACAAAAGCTATTCAACAAAACACCAGCAGAATCTTGACACAAAGGCTGGAAAGTCTTACTAGGAGCTGACGTGGAACGGGAAACACTGAACGTAGCACGTGGACACCACAGAGCGAACCAACCAACTGACCAGGAACAAAGGAAGCACAGAGGCTACGAGCCACAGGTGGAGTTGACGAGGACAGGACGTCAATGTAAAACAACACACTAGGGAGCAGACACTTCAAAATAAAACAGGACATATCGTAGCAGGGACAGGAAGTCAAGGTAAAGACACACACGGGAACAGACACTACAAAGTAAAACATGACAAATACTACAAAATAAACACGAGGAACACGGCATAAAAATGAATTAAAAAAACCACATGACATAACTATGGATTAGACTGTGGGCACAGGTGTTAACAGCATCCCAGGGCAGGGCGCTTCGTTTTGGGGAAAAGCATTTCACCTGAGACTCAATACAGACCCACGACAGCTCTTGTCATAACGTCCTCCTCCCCTGTCTGCCCCCACCATGATCTATCATTCTTAGTGGAGACACCTTGCTGCTCGGTGGCAGAGAATGGTATCGCCTAATTTATTGATGCAGAGTAAATCTCTCGTCCAGTTCAGCATGTGGCCCATGTATCGGGCAAAGTCACCCTCACGACCTAATCCGAGCACACACAAACATGCCACACCCGTTCGAGCGCTAACTCGATCAAAAATCCAAAGCTGCATCCTGATACCGAGTCTCTGCTCTCTCTTTGCCTCCAGGATGTAAACCATTAAAAAACATTCTCCAGCTGCTTATAGCTCGACTTTTTTTTTTTTTAATCGAGCTCACTCCGGCTCGCCATCGAGTCGGTGCTTTTCACTTTGCCTTATCAGTTATTCGCAAATGGCCGGCAAGCTGTGAGGAGACAGCGGCGTTAAACCCCTCCATCACAGCAAAGGGCATTTTGTCTTCCAGCTGAGGCAGACGCCACATGCACACGCAGACGAGCCCACTCGTCACCCCCTGCATATTCATGCAGTCATACAGCATGGCGTGCTTATTGACTTGGTGGAAAGGTTACAATCCGACAGTATGTGTGAGATGAAAGGGAATTCATTGTGCACGTTTCATTCAGGTACGGGGACTGATGAATGCCGTTCAGTCGACAGTGCGGAGGAATGCAGTGGTATTATCAAGCAGAGGAAGTAAGAACAAAAAAGTGCAAAAAAAACAGCTCCAAGGACACAGCGCCTGGAGGATGTTCAAAACATTTATGAATTATTGTGAAGTTTATTGAAAGAAAGTGCAGAAGGGGAAAACAATTTTAAAAAATGATCGCTCACTGTGCAGAGAGGAAGTGCTTCAGAAAAGTTTTAGCGGAGGGAAGCTCTGAACTCCGTTCGCATCGCAGACCGCAGGGCAAGTCTGATCAGTCTGTAGCTCTGTAGTCTGTAGTTTCCAAATGACCTGTAGAACAGTGACTATGACTCTGCTATTCTGTTCTTTATTCCTCATTTCCTCCAGAACACACATGCGTTAAAATCCGTGCACCATTGAGCCAATGACTGTCACTCTCCATTACCGTCACACAGACGACAGACTGCCGTGCTTCCACACTGGTGCAGAATGAGCAAGCATTGCTGGTGCTGACACATCCTTGGTCTGCCTTTTTATGCTGAGTTCAACCATCAACAGCTCTGATTTATACCTGATTTTTAGTGTCTGTTAGTAGGATTACACACAAAAAAAGGAAGGCCGTGGTCAGCGTCAGGGACGAGCCCATTCAAATCAGGTATGTTGCTTCACTCTCTGTGCAGCGTTTTCCACTGAATGTATTCACACCACAGCGTTTGCACACGGATGAACGTGGGTCTCATGTGTGACAGCCCAAAAACTGAAGGTTGTTGTGTAAGAGGGAGGAGAGGTGTAGACTCATCTGCAGGATAATAGTGTGAGCGGGCGTGAAGCAAAGCAGCAGAACACCAAGCTTGAGATTTCTTTCATTATCAAGGGACAAGAGTATTATAAATAAAGGCTGGATAGTAGTAGTGGTGGTGGTGGTAGTGGCAAACACTGACAGATACTTCATGCTCTCAGCGCACTCTCCTAGTTTTGAAAAAGGCCAGTGACACAATGGAAGAAAATTCTACTCCTACTTCCTTCACTCTTATCCCTGCGACGCAGCCTTTAGCTTTTCACAGGAGTAAATTTACAATATGTAAAATGGACAAAATTCCCCTTTCGACTGCATTTAAAAGTGAACAATTGCTTATGTTTCCTTAAATATGTCAGCTCAGCAGTCAACCTTGAGTCAATAAAAGGTCGGTGACCTTCAAGAAAGTGCAGCAACGACGGGGGCAGGGAGAGGAAAAGTTTTACTGCATCGTGTCGATGGAGACTGACGCTAGTGAGGGACTCCATGGCCCCAGTATTCATGTGAGATCCAACACACGTGCAGAGAGCCGTGTCGCCAGCCGCACACAATAAACAAACGGAACTAACGACAGAGCCCTTTTTCATGTGACACTGCTGAAACCTGATCTCACAGGGCTCCAAAACATTTGCACCTCATTTACACCTGCCGGCGTTTCACACATTTACACTTCAAACACAATGGGTTTTCAATGCAGTCCATCGGAAAACATTTAGGCTGATTACTATATGGTCTCATAGCCTTTAAAAACACTTTGCAGCGATGTGATGCTTTTTCAATACAGTGTGTTCCCATCTTGAATTTCAACATTGATCCGTGTTCATTGACCGTTCATTTCACATGAGCGAATAGAAGCGTGTTATGGAGGAGGGCGGGCAAATGGAAGAAGTGGAGAGTGGATGGCTGAGTGACATTATGTTAAGTGCTTTCTTCTCTTTTTTTTTTTTTTTTTTCTCCCTTTCTTGCTTATGGACCATGTCAATGCATCCGCCAACACTAATGGAGTTGTATTTATAAGCATTCATAAAAAATACAGGAAGACGATGTCGCAGAGAAAAAACACTAAGTAACATGGAGAGTTTTAATAGAAAGAAAAAAGGGGACAAGGAGATTACATCCATCATGAAAAAATAAAAATAAAATAAAAATAAAAATGACAGCAAAAAAAACAAAAAAAAAAAACATCCATGCATCTCTTACTGAGATAATACTGAGGTATGATTCGTTGCCATACAGCAATGGAAATCTGCACCTGGTGATATGCGGCTGCCAGCATCAGCAGAGATCCCGCAGTGGATTCTAATACACTTAACTGCCAAAGCCTGGAATTACACAGAATTAACAGGTCAAGCTAAGGGTCACGTTTTTGGAGGTCAGGCAGCTAAAATGCTAACATGACTGTGCGCCTCGTCTCTGAGCCACAGTGTGGAAACAGGGTCTTTGGGAGTCGTCTAAAACCGACACAGCGGAACAATGAGGAGCCTAAGTCACCTTCTTGGGGTGCACCTCCCTACTGTGGCTGTTCCTTTGATTCAGAAAATCAGTCAAAACATGATCCTTCTGAATAAATGAGCTGCTGCAGGAGGGTGAACAGTTTACCTGCGCAGCTCCGATCTGTGAAGTTGATGAAAGAAATTAAATTAAACTGTGTGAGATGTGCACACTAACTATTGTAGGGTCACGGCAGCGAGAGGGCTCATTTTGTGCCATGTTAAATCTCATTTTCGCATCGAACTAGGCCAATAATTAAGGCCCCTTCAGATAAAAAGCGATGTGCAACGCTCTGGCTGCAAAAAACAGGCTCACATGATGCAGCTTTCCTCCCGAGGTCACTGTACAGACGTCAGCTCGTGTCACATGACGTTTGATTCTTTGCACTGCTGACACTCCAGTGCCTCACTGGAGGCTTCACGTTGAATTCGCCGCATTCTGTCAGAAAGGCGGGTTTAGAGGATCAGAGTAACGCAGCCGCTGCCCTCTCACCCTGATCGTACGAACCCCCGACTCACCTCTTCACCTCATCGTCACCATCTGCTGAGTGTTCGGACAGGATGTGATGCGACACATGGGCGCACGGTTATATTCCAGTGAAGTGAAAGTGGAGCAGAGCACAGGGGCATGTATACATCTGCATACATCAGCGTCCCAGTGTTTATGTGTGATGATGTGTGTGGGGTGGGGGTGGGGTGGGGGGTGGCGGTGTAAGGAGTTGGAAGGAGGCCTGTAGTATTGTGGTGGGCCTGAGGGGAATTTCAGTTTCATTGTGCAATAGAGAATCACAGCGTGAGGAAGAGGGCGATTGTCTCTTCCTCCGCAGCACATCGCTGCCAACAGATCAGCTTACACCAGCTTTTGTCCTCCAGATAACGCAGATGTATGTTACGGAGAGGAGGCGCAGACACAGACGGAATACTTGAAGATGCTTAATGGAAAAAGAATTCCGATTCCTTAAAAACCGCAGCCTAGTTAAAGCGCAAATTGTCACTTTCAACGAGTAGTTTGCCAGCAATCGCAGCTGAAATCCATTTGTCACATGAATAATGATGATGAGAAATTATTGTTCCAGAAAATACTGCTGTTTCACCTCGTAAAATAAATATGACCATAAATTGTTCACAGTATTTGCTGGCAATAAAGACAGAAAATGAATGAAATATAATTAACAATCATTAACTGAAGAAAAACTTTCTCATAAACATAATTTATTCATTTCTAACTTTGAAAACATTCGGCAAATGTGTTAATTATTATTAATATTCAAATGCATCTATAATGGCACTCTTGGAATAATTCAACTTTTAATAAAGCTGCGCTAATTATTTAAGGTGCAATTAGCCTGCGCTGCATGGAATACAAAAATATTTGGTGCATAAAGAGACGGATTATTGTTCCCTTGGCGACGGCATAAAAAAAGACGGGTCTCAAGCAAACGCTTTGTTTTCAAGACAAAATATGTGCAGTGTATTCCCGGCAGTGCAGATAAGGACATCTGTGGATCAGTTACGTCAAAAAATGATCCTGGATTTGATTTGAGGCTAAAATTATTGAAGAACACAAAACGCATCACTTCACATGAACAGCTAAGTCATCTGAATGGGACCTAGAGGGCATTATAGAAGCTTTTAAGCTCCGAGACTCATTGATTTAGCAGCAAATGGCCTGCACCGAGTGAAATTCATTTAAAAAAGGACAATATGTCACACAAAGCAATAGTGTACTTAATGTAATCGGGGCCTCGGGAAGAAGGACACAAAAAAAAAAAAGGCCCAGCTAAATTTATTGTCTCTGTCTCCACACAGGTTGCAGCTAAAGGGGAAATTGAGTGAAAAGGGCAAGACTGTGTCTGCGTGAGCCTCATCGTGCACGTTCGATTCGAGGTTACGCACGTAGAGCACGACCACGTGGTGTGAAGTTATGAGAGCGGATGGGAAAGTCGGTAGGTTTTGCTCCGAATATCTATGAATACAGGGCACGTGTTTATGCTTACATGCACCGTGCGGACCACGTGCCCGCCCGTGTCTTCTGAGGACGCCGCTTTAGACCGTTGTACTCACACTGCCGTTCATTACACGCGCACAAAAATGCACATGAGGACATCCCAGAATATTTTTAAAATGGACATACCCCGTGTCGGCCCGCATGCGTGAATCACATGAATATATGAATAATAAACACGGTGAAATGAGAGCATGATGCGTGAGGAAGCCTGGGCTCGTCCAAGACCAGATACAAGCGTTTTCGTCCAGCTCTGGCAGCTCCTGTGATGTCGTAAAATAACATGATTTGTGATAGCAAGAAAGACATTAAATATAATATGGATTTTGGCTGTGCAGGTAAGAGTCAAACGTGGTGTTTTTCGGACTGGATTCATTTCTGTGTGTGCATGATGGAGGAAGAGGACGTCGTTATCTCCCAATCTCTTCTCTATGTAACATCTCTTCCCTCTCTGGCTGCAGTGGAGTAGATCAGCCTCTCCCTCTTTCTTTGAAGTGTTTCCAGGCAGGGTATTTATTTCATTATCTCTGCTCTCTCTTTATTTCCTCTTCTTGTTTTGTTTTTTTCCCTCAAGCTCTGCATCAAGGGGGAGACGGGAGTGGATGCAGGGAAAGCTGACACTGCAGGTACGGGCCTACAACTCTGGACTGTGTTTGTGTTGTTGTGATGTTGCACTCTTTATTTGGGCGCCGTATCCTCGCAAGGACGCTGAGATAAGACATTTAAAAGGGGAAGACGTACTGGAAATGCGCCTGTAAAAATATAATAACCCATAAATCATCTGTGCAAGCTTCCTATTATGATCCGCATTTACGCTTTAATGATAGACTATATAAAGATGGACGACGTCTCTCCCACTCCTCTCACCCAGAAATGAAGCCAGACTCTCCTGGAGAGAAAAATGGAGTCAGAGCCACATGAGCATTATCAACCAGCAATGTGTCATTCAGTCATGTCCCACTATTCTCAAATAATCCCATACAAATTAATACAACCCAAAATTAGACGAATCATCTGTGAGAAAGACCTTTCAGTTTGTCCTATCTGCTAACATGGAGGAGGCAGTCGTGTGTGACCTTTCTCCCGCTGCCTGTTTGACACGTGCTACACCTCAGCTGTGTGGGGATTCAGAGGTTAAAGTTGACCGTGTCTGCAACACCGAGGGTCACGAGGTCAAGACATGACCTTTCACGCCCAGCTGCTGACCAGGAGCCAGCTGTGCTCTGGGTAAGGGAGAGTTGCACTTTTACTTCCCATGTTTGGTAAACACTCACAACGGCGGCATGTTGCCGTGTAGGTTAGCAGCAGATTGGGTGAATATACAACATGCATAATGCATGATGATATAAGTATGCAGCATAAATTCAATTCAATTTGTTTTCATGCTTATATGTCTGGTTAAAAAAAATGCAAGTAAAGAGTAAAGAAAACAAAGGCCAGTCCAGGTTGTAACTTCATTAGTTCTAACTACCTCAGACGCTCCATTGCAGAAGTAGAAAAGAGAGGCCACCCAGGTGCGAGGTGAAGGGTTCGTGCAACAATAAGGGAAACTATGGGCTATTGTAAGTAAAATATCATTGGCATTGTTCAGTCAAACACATGTTTAATTGCCGTTCCAATGCTGAAGTCTTGAAATGGACCAGCAGCGGCTCAACAAGTGCCACTCTGCACCACAAACACACGCCCTGCTGGAGATGGCCCAAAAAAAACCTTCCTCTTGCCTTGTAATTTAGCAAAACAGCGCCACAGTTATTACACACAGACACAGGCACTCAGTGAAACAAGTGACATCGTCACATTCAAATGAGCGCTAACAACTGTGTTGGCCTCGAGTTTCTGAAAGCTGACACGCTCACTGCTCCACAATGGAAGAGGCGTGTACAAATGAAAATAAGAATTGTTCCAGTAACGCAATACAGGACACTGTTAGCGGCGTTCATCTGCAGCTCTCTGCTGAAACCCCCGAATAAATGAGAAAACGAGAGTGCACGACATCCTATAGGAGACGAACAGGGATTTGTCGGAAACACGAGTGTTTGCCAAAGAGATTCTCACTGAAAGATGATTATGAACCAATATGAGTGGAAGCTAAATTCAGTGGAATCTGGCAAACGTTTGAGTATTGTTAGACAGGCTCTCATTCACAAACATGCAGGCAGATAGAGCCCAGTACAAATCTATATGATGATGTTTGACCAGACGATTCTGAGCTCTTCCTGCATGTATGCACCATTTATTATGTAATAACTGACCTCCACCTGACTGGCTACATCATATCACTACTGTACTTCAGTCTCTTTTACCTCTTTGACCTGGGTCACCTGTCTCCACTGATTGCACCAATCAAGGATAAAAAAAAACAAAAAAAAAGCCTTTGTCCACTCAGAACCATGTGACTCCCACTGCAGACCAGACAGCAGTGCTAGCCACCACTGTTTCATAGTTCTGTTCTATTTTGTACTTTGGCTACTTTAATTCTAAATGTCCCCACAGGGATGAACAAATATTAATCTTCTCACACTTGTTTTGTTTTCTTCTTTAAGTGCAACTGATTCCATCTGATGCCATATAGCACCAAGCAGTGGTGAGTGGTGACCTTAACACATCGCACACCTCAACGGAGCAGGATCTCAAAGCGTGAGCAACCAAGCTGAAACACAAAGTTCTCTGTGATCTCTCTCTCTCTCTCTCTCTCCTGCACGCTACCTGGACAGCCTCAGTGCTCTCTGCTCCTTCCTGGCTCAAAATGGATTTAAGTTATTCCTTTGAACTGACAGTTCACAAACCAAATGAGCCCGATGGAAGGAAAATATGTAGAAAAAGTCAATACTCTACTAATCCCCAAAAAATCAACGATTCACTTCCCCCCCCTTCAATACACGGCCCTAAATGTCTCAAATATTCTGCACAGGGTGCACAGAGACAGCCTCACCTTGAATAAAAGTAGAGTAAATATTAATATAAGAAAATCACAAATTAAGACACTATGCTTTCTTTAATTGTGTAATTGTTTTTCATAGCTGCCAGGTGTCCCAGAGGCTTTCTATAGAAAGGAACCAGTACGTGACCATAGTGCCAAATCCATCCTATCGGTCAGTGGCATCATGTCACTATCCCGTTGTCATAGCAATACTTCAGCAGCCCGACCGACTTGCATTAGTTGGTCACGTGGCATTGTGCACTGTAGGTCTGTCCTTTACTGAGCTCTATGTACAGTTTATGTCTCCGCTACTCACCCGCTCCCAACACCATCTCAAACGTAGAGTTAGGACAGATAAGACTAATCACAGTGTAAAATTTAGTGAAATATATTTACACACACCTGCACATGTGGAAGAATTGGCTTTAAGTCAAGCTGTTTACCTCATGTGAGTCCATGTATGGACAGTATGGAAATGAGGCTGAATAAGATAACTTTGATGATGGCATCACATACAGTGGCACCTGTGTAACTGGAAGGAGAAAGCAGGAAGTGCAGGTGCCACTCCGTGTCGACCCCGGTGCCTGAAATCTGCCCCGGGGTCTGGCACCGGCCCCTTGTTGCCACTGTGGTGTGCAGATGTAGTGGGTGGTGAAGTCAGAACACATTATCTCTGTTGCGAGGCACAGGTGCATGCATGTGTGTGCTTGTAGCAGGTGCAAAGATGAAACATTTCACCTTTTGTCAAAGCTGACACCATTTTGTGTTTGTGCCTGAGTGCATTAGTGGTTCGGTGCATCGGGCCCTATGGCCTCCAGTCGCTTCAAGAGGGCTGAACCTCGTCACACGCCGGCATGACGTGAGAAAACCAAATGGGAAGGGAAGACAGCTAGACAATGAATGGCAAGGTTGGCGTGCTAATAGGTGCGTTCACCATCTTAATCCAGCACCGGTCAATCAACCAATCAATCCAATGTTATTAATAAAGCACCGTCTGACTCATAGGGCTTAACAAGGTTTGCCGTCCCTTTCTTTAAACGTGAACAAGAGAAAACCTATTAAGAGTGGAAACAAGGCAAGAACCTGAATCCTGAATACCCCCTAAAAATTGTTTGATAGACACCATGGCTAAAAACCCATTAGTAATCAATGCTTTGAGTGGTTCTATGTAGGGCCCCTTACATCTCTCCTTTGTCTGGGGCCCCTGCAGTTCCATTTAGTGCTCTTGGCTGTACACTGCTGTTGGCTCTATAACAGAAGTTAGGCCATCAACAAATCATTAGGATTCGTCCTCTGGGGACAATGTATCTCCGTTGGAAAAGTCTTGGCTGTGCATCTAAAGGCTTTTGAGAGAATCCAGTCTGGACCAAATAAACAATCGATCGATTGACATTGCCGTGACTCGAGTAAAAAAACAACAACAACAAAACAAAAACAAATACAGTGCTGAAATGCGAGATGTGTAAACCAAAATAGAGAAGCAGATATATTCCAACACAGAGAAAGAAAAGGGGGACGTCTGAGTCTTGAGTGATGAATAGAAACATCAATGAGTATGGATGTTTAGAAGCAAAACGGAAATTGCCCCTGCCAGAGTACTGATGCTGCTGTTGGTGCTCAATCACGCGCAGACTATTGAGATGCAAATGTTAATGACAGTGACGGAGGACAGTCCTTCTCGCAGATAAACGCCACGTCTGGATATTTGGACACTATAAAGTTTGGCTCACCAGTCATATTAAGACAATCCAAATAGATGTGACATCGTTCCAAGTCTGGATCCAATTGTTAATACCCGCTGGATCGGCCCCAAAACACTCTGGAATATGTCACGATTTGTTCTCGTGGAAGCAAATAGCGAACAGGTGCAGCGAGGACTGTTCTGACGCAACGTTGGAAAAAAAAAAAAACAAAAAGATCTATTTTAAAGCAAAGCACAGGCTTGAGGTGTGTTTTCATCCAGGATTTATTCCACCTCTCGAGAATGCCAAAAGAGTTCACGGAGAAGTCAGAGCTAATGTCACTTAAGTGAATGATTTAAAAAAAAAAAATCCCCGCAGTAACAACACATCTCTTAAATCCTTGAAGTTAAATCACTGCCTTAAAGAAGCACTCCCATTAAAAGTCGACTCACCGCTGCGTTTGCAAGTTTTTTTTTTTAATGTCTCCAAATAATTAACATTGCTGCGAATCACTGGAAATTGTTTGTGCACTTTGTGGCTGTAACAAAAGAGCTTGTGCACACTGTGCGGGGCGACAATGGCCAAAGCTTTGACAGCTGAGAGCTGAGCGATAGCCATGTAGAAGCATGGCATTCACAGGATATTTCATAAAAGAAGTGGAGCTGCGTGAATGGGCACTGGGGGAGGAGGATAACGTGGCCGCGCTTCTCAAACGTCTGCTTTCAGAGCTCTTTTGAACGTGCCAAGCAGGGGAAAAAAAAATACTCATACTACAATGTGATGGATTCCCTACAGTCTGTGCGAGTGGATTTTCATTGTGGTGAATAAATAAGAACTAATGGCAGAATACAATCAGAAGGCCTGTGGCAAGCTTTGGAAAACGGTGTAGTTTTCTTCACAGGCCAGAGGAGATACTTTTTTTTTTTTATATATATATATCTCCTAATAATCATGCAATTAGAGCGTGTGTGTGATAGTAGAAATGTTCCTCTGAACTTCAAAGCCTTTCATCACTTTTCTAGTTGAAAAACACAACCCTGCCACATCCCTGCGTTTGCACAGGCACACAGAAAATCAGAGCATCACCCATTCCAGGCATCCACATTTGCAATATACCTTTTAAATGAGGTGGCATATATTCTATAGCAGCAACTGTGCAATGCATTATGAATGTTTTCACCTGGGAGATACTGATTATGTCCCTGTTATTCACATTCCAGCCCACACATTGTGGGAGCTCTCGGCGTTAGCTCCCGTTTCCCACTGACTGGAATATTTTTGACAAAAACCAAAACACTTGAATGCTACAGGTCCCAAAAGTTAGAATTGCAGGCTGCCGCCAGAGGAAATATTCAATGTGCCTGCGAGCAACAGAAAGCTTTCCAGTTTTATTTTGATTTCCGATATTTCAGGCGGATCTTTTGAAAATTCCAAACTCGAAATGAAACACACCCGCAGGGAAGAGGGAAAGAAAGGGAAAGAGGGATGATTGCAAGAAAGGGGGAAAACAAGAGGCTGATAGGAAAAAGCAATATAAATGAAATGTGGGAAGGAGAGGGGAGGGAGCAACAGGAGGAAAGTAAAAAAAAAACAATGTGGAAGAGTGTGTGGTTATTGAAGGACACAGGTCTGAGATGTGGTAAGCAAGAAGAGAGATAGCGAGATGGAGAGGGGGAACAAGGGAGGGGATGAGAGGGAGAGAGGGCGGATTAAGCGGCGAGAGGGTGGATGTGGGCCGCCTTCGCTCCTTCAGGGCCAGAACTTATCTCCAGCTCCAGACTGGCAGCAGAGAGGCCTGACGACCTGGCGTGATTCAGGAGCCAGGCAGAGCCTATAAACACACACACACACACACAGCACTGATCGCGAGAAGCTGATAGCACAAACATACACACCCGCTGCATGCACGTCTCGCGCAACAAAAACTCAGCAGAAGCCTGCAAACGCGGAGAGTAAAGCACGCGGAAGCCCGGGTGTGATTAGAAACTGCAGAGAACGAAGGCAAATGAGCAGGAGTATTAGAGCGCCAAGCCGCATACGCAAGTACACACTGGCAAATGGTGCACATTCATCATACCATAGCACTCCTGGCTGTAATGCAATTTGGAAGTATTTTTTTTTCTATTTAATCTACCACAGAAAAAGAAAAAAAAATGACCAGTGATAAATAAAATCCCACCACCATCTGTCGATTTGAGTTTTTTTCTAATCATGGTCAAGTAGCTTCTGGAACATCAGATGATAAGAGACCAGGCTTTTTATCAGCAGCAAGAGAAGACGATTATTTCGTTATCCTCCTTTGCAAACCTGTGAAGTTTCCCTGTGCGCAGCGTAAAAGGTTTAACTTTCTAACCAGCACGCTAAGGAGATGAATAAAAAGTTGCCCACACGACTACACATCAATAAAAAGGCAGCAAACACCACACCAAAAACTGATCAGATGATGTCAACAAAGTTGTTTCCTATGTTCCAAACACAGGGAACTGAACCATGAAGGAATAAAAACATTTAAATTCTTTATGTCTGTTGTTTCTGCCCTGTTACCTTTTAGCACTCGTTCACCCCTGAATGCACCTCTGACCAAATCCAACCCGCCTCAATTTGTGTTGTTTCTTTTCATTTGATTTTAGAGAGGGGGGGTGCCATGATATTTGACGTGTGCCCAGCCTCCTGGAGGCTTTCGCTTCTGAACTAGACGGTCAGTGTCTGTTCTTATCTATCCAGTCTAAACGGGTTCAGGGTCCTGACGGGCCTTGGCCGAGGTGTGTGCTCTACTGAGTCCTGTCATCTCAGTTTATCTCCTACACACAAGTTCTTGCACTTCAGATTTATCCTGATTAGGATTAAAATGCAATCTTTTTTAAAGAAAGATTGAAATCTGCCAGCTGATCACTATCAGTAAAAAGTGGGTACAGACTGATTTAATCAAGGATTTCAACTTATTTGATTTGACGCCAGAGAGTGGATGTCATGCCCAACATTACACAAGTGTTCTGAGGCTGAGCAGCAGCCATTTTCACAAGGACGACGATGCATCATCTGCCAACTGCGATCCGTGTTTACGCGGCGAGTCAGGCTGCGTTCACTGACACCGTGTCACGGTTTAGAGCTGCGGTTCACACACGGCCGATGATTTCTGAGGGTCACACGGGGCCGCGTTCGAGAGCGTAGTGTGATGAATGAACTCCTCGCGGGAAGTAATAACTAAAACATTATTAATTTTGAAATGAGTAATGAGCCACGCGTCACAGCTTTACAGTAGCGAGTCGATGCGCCTTCACACTCTGATAAGAGTGACGCCCGGCAGCAACAGCCACAAGACCCATCGGAGGTCCACAGGTTGCCTGGTTACCATCGATACCGATGGCCTGGAGTCCACTGAGCGCCGTTCATAGACTGTGACGGGCAGCTCGTCGATGCCGCGCGCTGTTCAATGTGGGCGGCTAATCCAGAGAGCAATCAATGATGAGATAAGGACGCGTCGACGGCTGGGGTCGCTGGCACAATGCAAATGGCCTTCTATTTGACCTCACCTGGTCTGGACAATGTAAGGCAACAATGCAGCTAGAGGAAGACGAGAAGGATGAAATTGTCCATGTGAACGACAGCGGGGAGGGGCGGGGGCAGGGGCGGCGGCGGAGGGGGGGGGGGGGGGTTTCTGGG